>JANAVB010031417.1:20414777-20432277 GCA_029216955.1 Iris pallida | reverse complement strand
TGGACCTTGTCTCCAGCTACTTTTGAGACTGTTATTATTATGGATTGTATTAGAGACTTGGACTTGTATATATTCTTCTGTTGGACTTGACAGGTTGTTATTTTATTATCGTCTTGTTGTCTTTATCTTTCAGTCTTTACTTTGTTATCTTAGAGTTGTGATTGAGTACTCGTATATATTCATTGCTTGTCCTCCGTTCGGAGTTGACCATATTCTCGACAGATTTTTGATATATATATATATATATATATATATATATATATATATATATATATATATATATATATATATATATATATAAACTGTTTAGAGTAGAAAACCTACAGCGTTCCACGCCGTTTTTACGGTGAGGGCTGGGCGTTGTCACGTGCACGTGCCCTTATAGCGGGTGCGGGTCGTGACACGTTTTAGTGGTGGCCCACGCAGGTCCTGAAGTCGCAATTAGTGCGATATTGTGGCGGCACTCGTCTTGGAGTGTTGACTACGAGCCTGTGTTACACATAGGAGGTAGTAGGTTAAGAGTGCTCAATCACAGTAGGATATTTTCTTGCTTATCTTGCTTACCGTCTTTGATATTGATTTACTGCATTCTAGCTGTCCTCCTTTGATATTGCCTTCATGTGCCTTATTGATATCTTTTTTTTCAATTTGTCTCCAGGATAGTTATGACTCATTCTCCTGGTGAGGAGCACGGGGAGACGGAGAGGTCTGCTACCTCTGGCGGACAGGCTCCGGTCACTTTTCCTGCAGATGGGACTTCTGTTGGGGCTCTCGGGGGTACTCCTCCAGTGCTCTCGATGACCGTCCCTGGGTTTGCGGGTGCTCTTCCCGCAGTGCCGGGGGCTACGACGGGAGTTGTCGGGGGCGTTCTTCCTTCTCAGCAGCGAATTCCTCCGCTAGTTGCAGATGTACTTCCACCTCCACCTACTCTGCCTACACATATGCGGCAGATGCTTACCTTCCTCCAGCAGATGCTGGAGACTCAGAGAGCCCAGGCCGAGGCTCAGCAGAGGCAGACAGATGCGATGCGTCAGGGCATGGAGGATGTCCATCAGTTGGCCCTTGCAGCCGTGGAGCAGAGGGCTCCGCATCCGGGGACGCGACCGAGGTTCGGAGATATCCAGGACTTCAAGAAGCTCGGGACCCGTGACTTTAGCGGGACCGAGGATGTGGTCTATGCAGATGATTGGCTCGAGGATATCGAGTGGCAGATGAGGGCCTCCCGCCTGGCAGACGACCTGAAGGTCGAGGCGATAGGTTTACAGTTGCTAGACATTGTACGCACCTGGTTCAGAAATGAGCCAGCCCTAGCTGGAGAGGGCCGTACTTGGGCAGAGTTCAATCTCCTCTTCAAAGAGAAGTTCTTTTCCTCCACGGACAAGATTGACCTGGTGCGACAGTTCCAGGATCTGCAGCAGGGCAGTCTATCTGTGGAGGAGTACGCAGCAGAGTTCGGCCGTCTGAGCCGATACGCAGAGTACATGGTTCGAGACCCGGAGATCAGGGCAAGCCATTTCAGGGAGGGGCTGACTTGGGATATCAAGATCCTCATTCCCTCCTTCTATGAGACTTATACTCAGATCTACGCGGAGGCTCGCAAGGTAGAGCAGGAGTGGGGCTTGAAGCCCAAGAGGGAGCGTGATCTTTTCTCGGGGGCTTCTAGCAGTGCGGGGGCTGCTAAGCGCCCTCTGCTTCAGCATCGTTCTTTCCAGCATCACCAGCCGCAGGTGCAGGCCAGAGCACCGGTTCAGCAGCAGGTGCAGCACACTCAGCCGAGGCAGGCACAGAACGGAGCTCCTTGCCACTTCTGAAAGAAGTCTGGTCACGTCTGGAAGGTTTGTCGGAAGAGGCTAGGAGTGTCTCTTTTGCGACGGAGCAGGCCATCAGTTGAGGGAGTGTCCAGTAAACCCCCGTGTTACTGGTACAGCTCAGAGGGCACCGACGAGAGTTCCTGCAGTGCAGCCGAGGGGTCCACTTCCGACCCAGCAGCAGCGGTTTGTTCAGCACCACCAGCAGCGGGGTGGTCAGGGTAGAGCCTTTGCTCTTGCAGTTGAGGAGATGGAGCCTATTGCGGATGTTGTCGCAGGTTCTATTCTGCTCGATTCTTTTCCAGCTTTAGCCTTGTTTGATTCTGGTGCTACGCACAATTTTGTGTCTGTTTCTTTTGCTCTTAGGCACAATATTATTGCTGAGTATCTTGGTAGGACTTGCAAGATTATGACTGGGAATGGCATCATCCTAGTTAATAATATTTGTAAGGGGCGGAGAGTTTCTTTGAGAGGCTGGGAGCTGAGTGCGTGTTTGCTCGTAATGCCACTTCCGAGTTACGATGTGGTACTCGGTATGAATTGGTTGAGCATGCAACACGCTAGCATCGACTGCAGAGGGGATAGGATTCTGTTTAGGCCGCCGGGAGAGCCGGAGTATGAGTTCACCAGGGGTGCAGTGGAGCAGGGAGATGGATTCTGCGGAGCGTTGTTGGCGGGGCCGGTGTTGCCACATCCACTCATTGCTGAGTTCTTGGATGTCTTTCCCGAGGAGCTGTCCGGAATGCCGCCAGATCGTGATGTTGAGTTTTCTATAGACCTAGTGTCGGGCGCTGAGCCTATCTCCCAGCACGTCTATAGAATCAACAACAGTGAGTTAGCGGAGCTGAAGAAGCAGGTCGACGAGCTGGAGGACAAGGTCTTTATTCGATCTAGCTCTTCACCTTGGGGCGCGCCAGTTCTTTTCGTCCCCAAGAAGAATGGTATGGTATGTCTGTGTATTGATTATTGGGCGCTCAACAACCTTACCATCAAGAACAAGTATCCTTTGCCAAGGATTGATGACTTGTTCGACCAGTTGAGCGGGGCGAGAGTGTTCTCGAAGATCGACTTGCGCACCGGGTACCATCAGCTGAAGGTGAAGCGGGATGACATTCCGAAGACTGCCTTTCAGACTCGCTATGGCCAGTATGAGTATACCGTCATGCCGTTTGGGTTGACCAATGTCCCGGCGGTATTCATGAACTTGATGAACAAGGTATTTCATCATTACCTTGACAAGTTCGTGGTGGTCTTCATTGATGACATCCTCATCTATTCGAAGACGCCAGAGGAGCACGAGGAGCACCTGAGGATTGTGTTGAACACTCTCAGGAGGGAGCAGCTGTATGGGAAGCTGTCCAAGTGCGAGTTCTTCTTGGACCGTGTGGAGTTCCTAGGCCATGTTGTCTCTGGCGAGGGGATTTCAGTGGATCCGAGGATGATTTCTGCGGTGGAGTCCTGGTCTACGCCGAGCTTTGTAGCAGAGGTTCGGAGTTTTCTGGGTCAGGCAGGTTATTACTGGAGGTTCGTGTAGGACTTTTCCAGGATTGCCCAGACGATGACCCGCCTTACCAGGAAGGATGAGGAGTTTGTTTGGTCCGATGAGTGTCAGGCCGCCTTCGAGGAGCTGAAGGCGAGGTTGACTACAGCTCCTATCTTGACGCTGCCATCTGGATCTAGTGGTTATACGATCTACAGTGATGCTTCAAGATGGGGTTTGGGTTGTGTGCTTCAGCAGCACGGGAAGGTAATTGCCTATGCATCTAGGCAGTTACGTCCTCATGAGTGGAATTATCCTACCCACGATCTGGAGCTGGCAGCGGTCATCTTTGCTTTGAAGCTGTAGAAATACTATCTGTACGGAGAGCGAGTTGAGATCTATACTGATCACAAGAGCTTGAAGTACGTATTTACCCAGAAGGAGCTGAATATGAGGTAGAGGCGATGGTTAGAGCTGATGAAGGATTTTGATATATCCTTACAGTACCATCCAGAGAAGGCCAACGTGGTCGCGGATGCTCTGAGAAGGTATCCCGTGGCCATGTGTTTGACGATGGATCGTCACCTTCTGGCAGATCTGGAGAGCTTGGGCATATATGTGATAGTTTCTGGGTTCGAGGCACAGATGTGGGGTCTGCAGGTACAGTCAGAGCTGATGGACAGGGTCAGGGCTGCTCAGTTTGAGGATAAGGCTCTGAGGGTCATCAGGGAGCAGGTCCAGACAGGACTGTTGGATGAGTTCTCTATAGTAGGGGATGGGTCGTTGAGGCATGGTACCAGATTGTGCGTGCCGAGCGGAGGACTTCGGGAGAAGGTTCTTCATGAGGCGCACCGTTCTCAGTACTCTATGCATCCAGGAGCCAACAAGATGTATAAAGACTTAAGACAGCATGTTTGGTGGTATGGCATGAAACGTGAGGTGGCTCAGTTCGTTTCGAGATGCTTGGTGTGCCAGCAGGTGAAGGCCGGGAGGCAGAGACCCGGTGGATTGCTGCAGCCACTACCCATTCCTGAGTGGAAGTGGGAGCATATCGCTATGGACTTTGTATCTGGAATTCCGCGCTCTTCAGGAGGGAAGGATGCGATTTGGGTCATTGTTGATCGATTGACCAAATCGGCCCACTTTTTGCCTTTCAAAGTGGGTTTGTCGACGGAGAGGTTGGCCGAGATGTACGTGCGACAGATAGTCCGATTACACGGGGTTCCAGTGAGTATAGTCTCGGATCGGGACAGCCGATTCACTTCCCACTTCTGGCGGAGTTTGCAGCTTAGCTTGGGCACATCGCTCAAGTTCAGTACCGCATACCACCTCCAGACAGACGGGCAGTCGGAGAGGACGATTCAGACCCTCGAGGATATGCTGCGTACCTGTGTCTTGGACTTCGGGGGATCTTGGGAGGACCACCTTTACTTGGTAGAGTTTGCTTATAATAACAGCTACCAAGCCAGTATAGAGATGTCACCTTTCGAGGCTCTATACGGACGGAGGTGCCGTACTCCCTTGTCTTGGGATGATGTCGGCGAGAGGGTTTTGCTTGGACCTGAGATGGTGGTGGATGCTGCAGAGAAGGTCAGGGTTATCAGAGATCGAATTCAGGTGGCGCAGGATAGGCAGCGGCATTGGGCCGATAGCCACCGGAGGCCGTTGGAGTTTGACGTATAGTTTAGATTTTTCTAGTATTTGAGTCTGATTGTGATTGTTTTAGATCAAGCTTTAAGTCTTGTATTTTTGTTCTAGGTTGGTGATCTTATGTTTCTGCGGATTTCTCCGACGCGTGGCACGATTCGTTTTGGTGGCGGCGGAAAGCTTAGTCCATGATACATCGGACCATTCCGTATCATGGGCAGGGTCGGTGCAGCGGCTTACCGACTGGAGTTACCGCCCGCACTAGAGGGAGTGCACTGCGTGTTCCACGTGTTGTAGCTGAGACGGTACGTGGCAGATCCCAGTCACGTCTTGGACCACTCAGAGATCGAAGTGGGACCGACCCTTGTAGGCCTTTTAAAAATGACCGTCACGCTGAGTTGATCAGGACAGAGTCAAAAGTCACGCTCAGTTGATCCAGACAATATTTACAAATCACGCTGGAGAGACAGCTCATCATTTGTCAGAGAGTAATTATGACTGACAGCACAACAGTCGAAGAATGTCTCTTCGTATGCTACGTATGCACAAAATTCGAGAGATCACAGCCGTCTATTGCGTGATTTTCGAAATCTTCTTCAGCAAGACTCAACCTTCGTCAAGTTGGCGTACCAAAAGAGCTTCTTGTCATTTAATGTGACTGACAAAAGCAATCACTACCAGAGATTTTGTGTCAGTCGAGGCACGCTGAATCAAGACAGCTGGCAGTTCTATCTAAAGTCTGCGTGGATTCTGAAGTTTTCTTCATCAAAGTTTGCGTAGATTCTGAAGCTTCTTGCCCCAAGTTTGCGTGGATTTTGAAGCTTTCTATCCCAAGTCTGCGTGGATTCTGAAGTTTTCTTCATCAAAGTCTGCGTAGATTCTGAAGCTTCTTGCCCCAAGTTTGCGTGGATTTTGAAGCTTTCTACCCCGAGTCTGCGTGGATTTCATCAAATTGGAGTACGTGGCAGCCATGCCACTGATCTCTCGCCTGCGTGTCCTGTAACTTGCACACGACTCATGCATGATTGCCATGTGTCCAACAGTTACAGGCCACGTCCAGTAACTGCTCACAACCTTGCGTATGTTAAATCCTGCATGATTTTCAACTAAGCACAGGCTGTGAAGACAGTTATCTTTTCAGTTATTATTTTTGACTCTATAAATAGAGTTCTTTTTTTATTCATGGTACGGATACATAGTTATCTACTGTCAAAATTTTGAGAGCTTTTCTTCTTCGCATAGTCCAAGGGATAAAGTGATCGTCTTCTAGATCAGATTCCCACAGTTATAATTTTCCCAGATACACAATAAATAAAGGAATTTATTTATGGAAAACAAATTGGCGACTCTGCTGGAGAAAACCATCTCCTCTTCTGAGATGGCAACAACTCAATGCGATACTTCGTCAATCGGCTCGACGAAGAAGGTGATGACGATCCAATTCGATCAACTCGCCTATGAAGAAATGCAGCGGGCTAAGAGTGGTAAGCCCACTACAGCCTCCATCATCACTGCCAAGTCGAAGGGACACTCTATCTATGTCCCTAAGAATCAGTTGGCAGTCAATGGTGAAGTCTCTGCCACAGTGTCTGCTCCTAACACTGGCAAGAACTCTACTGCAAGCACGCACACTCTTGTGCGCTCAAAGATGACAGCAATCAAAGATCACGCTAACAGTACTAGCTCATTAGCCAAATCTGTTCCAGTGTGTGTCTCCAAAGTTGAAAGTCACGCTGACAGTACTGGCTCCTTAGCCAAATCTGTTCCAGCGTACAATTTTAACCTCAAAAGTTACGCTGACAACACTGGTTCCTTAGCCAAGTCTGTTCCAGCGTGCAATTTCAACCTCAACAATCACGCTAACAATACTGGCTCCTTAGCCAAATCTATTCCAGCGTGTATTTCCAAAGTCAAAAGTCACGCCAACAGCACTGGTTCTTTAACCAAGCCTGTTTCAGCGTGTATTTCATCTAAGAAGAATAGCTCTTTAGCTATCTCTTCCTCTTTGCCAAGTTCTACCAGAACTGGGGGTGGTCTTCCACACAAAGTCCCTTCGAAGAGAAATAACTCTTTAGTTGTTTCTTCTGCTCCTTTAGTTTTTACTTCAGGAACAGCTTTGACTGACAATTTTGTTAGTCAAAGAAAAGGAGATGGTCTTTTGACTACTCTTCCTTCTGGACATTTTATGTCTCAAAACTTGAATGAGTCTAAGAAGAAACATTCCTTAATGTTTTCTTCTATGACTTCTTCGAATTGGGCACAGAATTTGTCTAGAAAAGGTCTGTTACCAACCCCTAATCAAGGGGGTGGTTCAACTCTTCCTTCTCTGCAAATATCCAGATCAATGGAAGAAAAACTCCATGTGTCCAAAACCAATGTGTTACCTCCAACTGATCTAAGAACAAAAATTAACACTTCTGGTGTTAAGAAACTATACCAGTTGGAAACAAGGATAAGAGATCCAGACGCAGAGTATGCAAGAAACTATGTGGCTCATATTAATCATTCTCTATATAATCAAGATCCATCAAGACCCAAGAACAGGAAATATATTCCTCAATCTTCACAAACAGATTTACGAGAATATCTTCAACAGAAGAGAAGAAGTGATTCTGTGTCAAAGGACCATGCTGAATGTGACTTCTATCCAAGAGTCATAATTCAATGCAGATGTCAATCAATGGCTCATGATCATGTTGATCATGAATGTGACTTCCAGCCAAGAGTCACAATACAATGCAGATGTCAAACAAAACGACAATCTGTCTTCAATCGGATTCAGTGTGAACCTATGCCTGATGAAGATGAGCCTTTGTTTGCTTCTGCCAATATGACCTCTCGGGATGCTGGAGGTAGAGTTGATAGTCCAGATGGAGTATATAGAAATACCAGAGCAAGAGTCCTGGCCTCTAGTCAAAGAAATTTGATCTCTGAAGATGATTCTGAATTCCTTGGAGAATCTAACTTCCCACCTCTTCCTACTGGGGGTAGTTCTCCTATAATTGACTTTGATGCACAAAGCAATGATTCAGAACAAACAACATCTACCAGTTCATCAATAATTCCTCGTACAGTCACGACTTATATGGTTGATGGGAATACTGATGAACCTTCTTCTTCCTTGACTCCTCAAGATCAAAGCATTGCTTCTTTGGAACAACAAATGAAGTCTATGGCTGATACTATGAAGTCGATGTATGAACTCATGGCAACACAGATGCAAAATCGACAGACTGTACCAGATGCCATACCAACTGACACTGATATGAGTCCAGTACAAGTTCCTCCAGCAGTACAATCTAATACTCCTGGACCAGCTCAACCAAACCCTAGTCTCTCTGGAGCTGGGGGTAGTGCTTACAATGCTGTTCCTCCTCCCAACTATTCTCTACAAGTTACAACTCCACAATCTTCTGGAATTGTTAATGAAGAATTGAGAAATCTCAAAACTCAATTCGAGGCATTCAAACAGAAAGATGGTTTACAAAGGTTAGGCATCAAACAACCTTATCCGATAGAATGGAAGCAAGTATCATATCCTCCTAAATACAAGCCTCCCACTATCTCATTCTATCATGGAACCACTTCTCCAAGTCAGTTCATTAATTACTTTGAAGTGATGACTGATCAGCTGCAACCAAGCGACGCCCTCCTTACTCGGGTGTTTGTTGGATGTCTCAAGGGAACGGCTTATGAATGGTATAGAAGTCTCCCAGATGGGAGCATTACCTCATTTTTCGGTTTCAAACAGATGTTTCTTGAACGGTTCTATGAAGGGCTCAATGACATGACTATGTCTGCTCTTATTAGAATCAAGCAGAAAAATAATGAAACTACAGAAGAGTACATTGAACGGTTTCGAAGAGAAGCTCTGAAGATGCCTCTTGGAACTCCTGATGCTGTCACCATCGACACATGCAAATCAAACTTGTTGCCAATCATTAGCATGTGGACAGGATCCACTCAATTCCAAGACTGGCCTTCTTTCATAGTTAGTGCTAAGGCCACAGAAATTAGTGCTAAAACCTTCAAAGGTTTAGGAGTGCAGATGACTCCTAAAGAAACAGGTCAAGGTACTAACAATAAAAATAATGCTCGCAAGGGAAAAGAAACTCTTGAAGTTAATTTTCAGAGCAAAGATGCATCAACTGTTCAAACCTCTCCTACAACTCAACAACCAAGAACACCTCGCCCCAAAGAAGAATATTCTTTCGATGACGACGACGTCCTTGGTATCTTTGAATGTCTGCTGAAAGGTAATAAGATACAATTACCTGAGATCAAGAAACCTGATGAAGCTGGTAAAACAGATCATCCCAAATACTGCCCATATCACAGAATGCTGGGTCATACAATTCGTACATGTTATGTACTGAAAGGAAAGATCCAAGAAATGATTAAATCTGGAGCTATCTCTCTTACTCCAAAAGAGAAGACCGTCACCTCCAACGTCGTCTCTATGCAATTTGGAGATTTTCCTCCTCAACTCCTTGAAAGTGGGATCGTTCCTATTCCCAAGGCAACTCTTGACATAGTGAATCTTCCTCCTCCACGGTCTGAAGGATTAGTGCCAATCACTTTGGAAACTGGAGAAATCATGTGGATCCATCCTGATCTAGTGGCAGATTTTGAATCGCCTTCTCCTCAAAAGACTACTTCTCGAAAGTCCAAGAAGGCTGGAAAGATTAAATTATGTCATATGACTTCTCTTGGATCTATTTCTGACACAGAGCCAAAAGAGAAAGAAGAAGCACTTGTTAGTGCTACTCGAACGGGGAAACCTTATCTAAAGGATTATTCCAAAAATCCTGAGGATCCTCTTGATATCCCTCCAGCTGATAAAGATGCTTCTAATGTTCCTCCTGAAGAAGAATCATCCACTGAACCTATTCCTCCCAAGCCTACAGCCCTGGAGAAAGGCAAACAACAGGCTCGGTTTGATAAGCCAATCAAGAAGTCCTCTCCTCTTGGACTTCAGAAGCCTTATAATTTTGACATTTTAGCTCAGCTTGCTAATACTCCAGCTAGAATGTCCCTCTTTGAACTTCTATGTCTTTCCAAAGAGACTCGGGAGACATTAAGTGAAGCACTTCTACAAGCTGACTCTTGTCTTGCACAATTGAAGAAGCCAGATACAGAACCTGCCACTTGCTTACATTGCAACAGTGTATTGAAAATTATCCCAAATATCACCTTTACACAAGATGACATGCTATTGGAGGATAATCGACATGATCGGCCTCTCTACTACACCGGTTATATCGATACAATGAAGATAGATCGTATCCTTATTGATCCAGGGTCTGCTATAAGCATAATGCCAAAGAGTCTGTTGGATGAACTAAAAATCCCTCTTCACAAGCTCTCTAAGACGGTTACTACTATCCTGGGATTCAATCAAAACCGAAGCGAGCCTTTGGGAAAGATTCATCTGAAGCTTCAGATAGGCGATTTCAGATCCAAAGTCACTTTCTATGTGATCGAGATCGTGGGATCCTATAATCTTCTTCTGGGGAGGCCCTTTCTTCATGAAAATAATGTGGTGCCTTCTACTCTTCATCAGTGTTTTAAATACATTGATAGCAATGGAAGAGTACAAAAAAAGTTGCTGATATAAATCCCTTCCATGGGGTTGAAGCTTATTTCAATGATTTCCGAATGTACAAAAAAGAGTATACAAGGGTTATACAAGCTATGGAGAAAGAGGATTCACAAAGTGAGACCTTAATAATTCCTGTTAAAGGTCGAACTATTCAGCAACAATCTCCCAAACTCTCTGAAGAAGGTTCTTTCATCATTCCGGTGAGTGGACGGATTTCTCCGTTACCTCAGTCGTTTGCTCAAGACACAATGATTATTCCTGTCAGTGGGCGTACTATAATTCCTGCATCTCTACATATGAAACAGGATACTCTGCTAATTCCAGTTGGAGGGCGGATTATTCTTCCATCTCAAATTTCAAGGGAGCTCACCTCTTCTGAGCCATTTGTTATCGATCTTAATCGAAACAACGCTTCTTCTCGTTCTTCTTCTCCCCCTTTAGTCATTGACTTGGCTAAAATCTCTAAGGCCCAGTCTTCTCCCAATGTAAATACTGCTGCTTTTACATTTAATGAAAAGTCTCCATCTTTGCAGTATGCTGATGTGTGTAATTATGTTCATAGTTATTTACATTTGTTAGATGACTTGAACGCAATAACCATAGGGGTTGTACAGACTGTTCATACAGATGTATCCCTAGAACCTGTACAATCTTCATACTTTCTAGTTCCCAGCAGAAAGCCAGGAGACATTCCAATATTCTTCTATAAAGGGCCCCAAAGTCCTTCTGATTTAGAAGATGAAGACAAAAATGATGACACTGGAAGATTACAACTACGTCGTTATAGTCAGCAATCTAAAGACATCATCAAAAATATGGGCTATGACTTCAGGACTGGCCTCAATAGTGGAAAGGGAAGAAAAATGCATGTTCGTATTCCTCCTCTGAAATATGGAAGGACGAAATGCGGACTGGGCTATATAGCTCCTACTCCTTTTATCAATATTATCCATGAAGATCCCGAGTCTGACGAAGATAAGAGATCTGATTCTTCTAGTACCACTTCTTGGGATTCCGATACAAGTATTGGGGACTTCTACTGCAACATTCTGTCTTCCAACATGGTTTCCATTGACCATTCTGAAGAAAGTGATGAAGACGAAGAAGAGTTTGAAATCTCACCTGAATCGGAACAATGGACCCAAAGATTAGATAATCAATGGGAGTTCCGTTTCGAGCAAAAAGAACCTCCGACTGAAGACAAACTTGTTCAAATAGATGTTGGTGAAGAGGGATCTCCCAAACCAATATTCATTAGTGAAAGTCTTTCTGAACCTGATAAGCAAGACATGATCAAACTCATTCGTGACTACATCGACATCTTCGCTTGGAGTTATGAAGATATGCCAGGACTTGATCCACAAATTGCAACTCACAAGCTCAATATCTTGCCGAATGCCAAACCGGTCAAACAACAACAGCGATGATTTCGTCCAGATATTATGGATGCAATTGAAGTTGAAGTCAATAAACTCATAACCTCCAGGTTTATTAGAGAGGAACAACATCCCGATTGGGTGGCTAACATAGTTCTTGTCCTTAAAAAGACTGGCAAGGTCAGAGTATGCATAGACTTCCGCGATCTCAATGCGGCATGCCCTAAAGACGAATTTCCTCTACCAATCACTGATGTCATGATTGATAATACCTGTGGATTTGAGCGGATGTCATTCATGGACGGGTATTCTGGATACAATCAGATTAAAATGTTTCCAGATGACGAGAAACAAACTTCTTTCAGAACGCCGATCGGTACATACTGTTATACAGTTATGCCATTCGGTCTCAAGAATGCAGGAGCAACTTATCAACGAGCTATGAGCACTATACTCCGTAAACATTTGCGAAAAATAGTCGAATGCTATGTTGATGATATTGCAGTCAAAAGTCGACAAAAGGAAGATCATATCCAAGATTTGAAGACTATATTTGATCTAATGCGTAAACATCAATTAAAGATGAACCCTACTAAGTCCTTCTTAGGCGTCTCTAGTGGTAAATTTCTCGGCTTCTTCATTACCTCTAAAGGTATACACGTGGATCCCGAGAAGATCAAAGCCATCCAAGAGATGCGTCCTCCACGCACCTTAAAAGAGCTACGAGGATTTCAAGGAAGGATCGCTTATATCAGGAGATTCATTTCTAATTTATCAGGACGCTGCAGACCATTCAACAAACTTATGAAGAAAGGAGTTTCTTTTGTCTGGAATGATGAATGTCAGAAAGCATTCGATGATATAAAACAATATCTGATGAGCCCTCCAGTATTGGTACCTCCCGTTTCAGGAATTCTATTTCTCCTATATACTCGAGCAATGAGTCATTCATTGGGTGCATTACTCGCTCAAAAGAATCAAAATGGTCATGAACAAGCCATCTACTATCTCAGTCGTACTATGACCGGAGCTGAACCTCGATATTCACCGGTCGAAAAAGAATGTCTAGCCTTGATGTTCGCTGTTCAAAAGACACGACATTATATCATTGGCCAGACTATTCATGTCATCTCCAGGATCAATCCTATACGAATCATGATGAAGAAATCCAGTGTTTTGAATTCTCGATTAGCTAACTGGGGAATCCTACTTGCACAGTATGACATGCATTATATTCCTCAGAAGTCAGTCAAAGGACAAGCTTTAGCTGATTTTTTGGCTGCTCATTCAATTCCAGAAGATTCAAAACTCTATGACGAAATTCCAGATGAAGTCCTAGATTCAAACCAAATTGCTGAAGAAGATCCTACTTGGCGTCTATTCTTTGATGGAGCTTCAAGGATAGGTCCTAATGGTGATGTTATCGCTGGAGTTGGAATCGTTCTTGTATCACCAGAAGGTCTTGCTATCCAAAGAGCTTATTCTCTCGATCATCCGTGTTCAAACAATGTAGCTGAGTACAATGCATTACTCATTGGTCTTCAACTCGCTAAACATCTAAATATTCAACATTTGGAGGCGTACGGAGACTCTAAACTCATTGTCAATCAGATAAAGGGTACTTATGAAGTCCGCCATCAAGATCTGGTTCCTTATCATAGATCAGCTATAATTATGGCTTCTTCGTTTGAAGAATTCTTCATTGAACATGTTAGACGAGCATGTAACACAGAAGCTGATGCTCTAGCTAATCTTACAGCGGTGTTGGCTATCCCAATTAGACGACAACAAATGATTCTTGTTCGCAATCGAGAATTATTTCATCTTGAAAATAACCCGACCCTAGGACTTCCAGTTGACACTGAAGAATCAACATCTCATGACGTCAACACAACAAGAGGATTTGGATTTGGTCATAAATCTTCATTATCTTCATCTGATTCCAGCATGGAATTCATCTTCAGTCATTCGGCCGAGAATCAAAATACGGATACGGATTGGAGACTTCCTTTCTTAGATTTTGTATTGTATGATATTCTTCCGGATGATCCGAGTGAAGCAGCATCTATCAGACGACGATCATTCCGATTCTATTATAATCATACAACAAAGACCTTATATCGTCGAGCCTATGATGGTTTACTTCTCCGATGTGTTGTCGGTGATAAGGCTCAACAAATTATTCGTGAAGCACGTGATGGAACTTATGGAGCACATTAGCCTGGACCAAAACTTCAAGACCGTATTCAACGTATGGGTTATTATTGGCCTACTATGGTATCAGACGCCATCAAATATGCAAAGAAGTGTAAAGCTTGTCAAATTCATGTGGATTTTATTCATCAACCTTCAGAATTTCTACATCCGACGGCAGCATCATGGCCCTTCGAAGCTTGGGGCATGGACATTATTGGTCCGATCAATCCGCCGTCATCCAAGGGTCATCGGTTTATTCTTGCAATAACCGATTACTTCTCCAAATGGGCCGAAGCCATTCCTTTGTCTGAAGTTAAGACATCCAATGTCATTTGCTTTATTAAGCACCACGTCATCTACAGATTTGGTGTTCCTCGACGCATTATTCATGATAACGGACCACAGTTCGTCAGTCAGAAGTTTACTCGATTCTGTGACGATCACCGGATCAACAATGTGGCTTCTATCGCATATAATCCGGCAGCTAACGGATTAGCAGAAGCTTTCAACAAGACCATCATCAAACTCCTAAAGAAGTTTGTCTCTTCTAACAAACGTAATTGGAGTGAGAAGCTCGGTGAATGTTTGTGGGCTTATCGCACAACAGTTCGTAATGCTACTAAATGTACACCCTTCTCTCTGGTGTATGGTTGCGAAGCTGTTCTTCCATTAGAGATTCAAATTCCTTCTTTAAGGATAGCAATCGCTAATGAACTCACTGCAGAAAATAATGATCGTCTTCGACTTCAAGAATTAGAAGCTCTGGATGAAAAGCGATTATCTGCTCAACAGAATATTGAATTCTATCAAGCTAGAATTTCAAGAGCTTTTAATAAGAAAGTCAGAATTCAGGCGTATCAAAAAGGAGAACTTGTTCTAACTGTCAGACGTCCTATGACTATGACTCATATGAGCAAGGGCAAATTTGACGCAAAGTGGGAAGGACCCTATATTGTGAGCAAAGTTTTCTCAAATGGAGCTTATCAACTCTCAAAATTGGATGGTCGAAAAGTTTTGATGCCTATTAATGGCAAATTCCTTAAAAAGTACTATGTATAAATGTAAATGCTTGTAATCATCAGACAGTTTCATGTTTAGAAATAAACTTTTTATTTTATTTTTATCATGAATGATGATACATGATATTAAAGAAGATCACTATCATCCTTTTTTACATTTGGATGTGGGCCACTGCCGTCCTTCTCGAAGACGTGATCAGCAAAAGAGTCGAGAACCTCCTTGCTAGAACCCACGAGGAACTTGCAAACGGCCATCCTCATGGCTTCTTCTTCTTCAGTCTTTCCTGGTTCGAGCAGAAAATCCAGAATGTCCCTTGGTGGCTTGGGTGCAGACGAACCTTCGCCTGCTTCCGTCTTCTTCGATTGAACTGGATCAACAGGGTGTTCTTCAGTGCCTTTCTGAACTTTTGAGGCAATTCCAGTTTTCTTGAATGCTTCTTCAGACGACATTTTTATGTTTGAAAGAAGAAGTGTTCGTTCTTGTCAAATTTTTGCTATATTTATAGGCAGAAGTTCTACAAATAATGAAACGTCACGTTCATCCGACGGTTCATCCATCCATTAATTGCGTTCATCCGACGATTCATCCGTTCATTTATTCGTCTGTTCATGATCTTCTATCAATTTATTAAAGTGGGGATTCGTTATTGATCATGTTTTCATAACCTCTGAATCAATTCCGAATCTACTTGCTCATTTGTCATTTTTGACCTCTGCATAGAAATCAATCTATTTTCTTTTGAGTTCCTATATATTATCACGTCCATAATACCTCTGATAATATCATATACTCTAAAACAGAAAAGAAGATTTCATTATCTATCATGTCCACAATTCATCCACAAATACAAATCTTTGAGCATAGAAGAATTATCATTTCCATTCTCATTTCACCACAAAAAGTCTATTACATTTTCTTAGACTTTCTTATAAATCATAATGGAAATCTATTACAAATCTTGGATTTTTATTCTACACCACAACAATAACCTAATAGAGATCTATCTTCTTCTTTGGATCTTCTCCGTCGGACCTTCTCCGTCAGGTTCGTTGTTGGTGGCAGTTCCTGACTGTCTGGGTCCCAGTCACGACCAGATCAGCAGGAATCAAACTCTGGTCTTCTCTCTCAGACGAGAGGAGAACCACAGAGTATAGCAGCCCGAAGTCGTGGTGCTGCCAATACAACTGGTAGATTGGGGGTAACCTCTCAAGGAAGACAGGAATGTATCCAAACCTTGGGATACAATTTCTAGTTCTCCCGTGAAAGGAACTCTACTACCCGATTTCTCGGGGTAGAGTTGACTCCACCATCCAACTCTCGTGTATAAAGGCTCTTCCTACCATCTGAGGAAGACCCTTCTATCCCACGAAGAGTTCTGAGTTGTCTGATTTACGCGTCAAAAGCGTATGAGCTCTCTGATGTAGATGTCAGCAGGATATTCTCCACAACATCCACATCCCCAATGCCAGTTCTGAAGAAAATTTTCAGCCAAGTTTCTGCAGAAAGTATCAACAGAAATCATTCAGTGTGCATTTATCAAACAGAAACAGGCGTGTATTGTTCAAATCAGAAACAAGAAACAGAAAGCCTATCTTCAACAGCAAAAATAATACACGTATTACACTGACTTACCTTCAAGTTTGGTGCTAAGGATTGGCAAACTCATGTTTGATACAGTGCGCAGAAGTCGAACATTAGAAAACATTGCTTTCCTGTTTGAGAGTGAAATCTCCCAAAAATTTCATTCTCAGAGAAGAAGAAGAGGAATGGGAGATGAGTATCTATGAAACTCTTCTATCTATTTAAAGGGCAAAGTACAAGTCTATTCTTGGAAAAGATCCGCATAAATAGCGCTCGTAAACCGTAGAATGAGTGTTACGTGTGCTTTGGAAGACAGAGCAACATTGAAAATAGTCAAAGGGTGCTAATTAATATTCTTCATTAATGCACGCAGATTAAACACAGAAGTTGTACTTCATTCTTCAAGACAGGCACTGATAGCCTTACAAAAGACAAAACAAAAAGAGTGCAACAAAAGCACAAAAGACACGCTCTATTTTCCAGAGCGACTGAGCTTAATGCCTAGTTCTTCTACGCTTTTGACCCCCATGCGGTGTAACAGAGCCTTCAACATTTCACGCTGCTCTATGAGGCTGCGCCCATCAGAAGAGAACGAGCCATCTAAGCCAAAATAGCTCAAGAAATTCTTGGCTAGTTGCAAGGGATCATCTTTGAGTTCGAAGACAAGGGGCTCTGGCTCTTCACCCCCAAAAGTGGGGTCACCATGGGAACAAAAGCCCAACTTGCGTGCTTCTGCCTCAGCTTTCTCTTTTGGTGTCATGTTGACGTAAGATGAAGATTAAATGAATCC
>JANAVB010031417.1:20222277-20409777 GCA_029216955.1 Iris pallida | reverse complement strand
TATATATTCTTGTGTTGGACTTGACAGGTTATTATTTTATTATCGTCTTGTTGTCTTTATCTTTCAGTCTTTACTTTGTTATCTTAGAGTTATGATTGAGTACTCGTATATATTCATTGCTTGTCCTCCGTTCGGAGTTGACCATATTCTCGACAGGTTTTTGATATATATATAAACTGTTTAGAGTAGAAAACCTACAGCGTTCCACGCCGTTTTTACGGTGAGGGCTGGGCGTTGTCACGTGCCGTGCCCTTATAGCGGGTGCGGTTCGTGACAGTTTCCACATATCAAACACTGCCCGTTCAATGTCCGACACACATCTCTAGTGTGTCCTACCTTCCCACTATAAATGCAGCCCACTGGGGGTTGCTGGTTCTTCCTCTGCTGCTGTTGTTGCCTGGGTGGTGGTGCTGGCTCTCGTATTGCCACATCGTGGATGCGAATGCCAAGGGATGGTGCTATTGTTCGGGGCGCTACTCCCCCTCCTCCTTCAATCTGACTGTGAGATCTCTTCTGACCCCCAGTCCTTGCTGAAATCCTCTGAATGGTGATCTCATGCCTCCGGGTTGCCGTTAACACTTCATCGAAAGTCTGATAATTGTGTCCCTCTATCAATTGCAAGAGCTCAAGGTAAAACCCTTGCTGGAACCTCATAGCCATCTGGCTCTCTGTTGCTACCATCTCTGGGGCAAACCTGCTCAATCTGCAGAACTCCGCTGCATAGGCATCTACCGTCTGGCCGGCCTGCTTGAGGTTGATAAACTTCTGTTGTAGCTCGAACTGCGCCACAACTCCATAGTACTTCGTCTTGAACCTTGCAGTAAAATCGTCCCAAGCAATAGAACGTCTGATGCCTACCTCCTCTGATTCCCACCAATCACGTGCAAGATCATGAAGTAACAACTTCATCTGATCCACACGTTCTTCTGCCGGCACCTTAGCGGCTGTCAAAATAGCCTCAATATCCTTAAGCCATGCATCTGCTGAGATGGCATCTTCCGTGCCCTCGAAACGGCAGGATTGAACTTGCAAAATCTGGTTGATGCTCCTGAATCTGGCCTTGCCCCTCTTTCCATAGCTGTCTGCAGCCCTTGGTTGAGTAGTACGTTCTGCTCTTACAACTGAGCGTGCATGCGCTGTTGGGCTAACATCTGATGTTGCTGAGTAGCCATCATCCCTCTCATGATCTCCAGAAGGGCCGATGTGTCTACTTCTACAGGGGTAGGTGGAACTGTTGTTGGTGGTGGAACCTCCGGATACTGCGATCCAGCTGCTGCTTCCACTATCACTTCTTCTAGAATAGCCTCTTGGGGTAGTACTGGCCCTTGTTGCTGATCAACCTGGTTACGTTGTCCATGCTGCCCTTGTTGTTGCTGTCCAGTCCTGACAGATGCAGACGAAGTGCCCCTAAGGAAAGGGACAAGAGAGCAATCAAACAACCGGACGTGAAGGATCAATGAAGCCGAAGGATACGGGAATGTCAAGTTAGGATTGGGAACAACGAATCATGAGATCAAGGAAAAACATGTGTGATTGAGACATCCTATAAATCAAAACACCCCACAAGTCTGAAATCAGACCTGCATGGGCCACCACTAAAACCTTGTCATGCCCCAGAACCAGAATATTGGAGAGCGGGGGAATGACTCAGCCAGCTACGTATTACGGGTAGATAAATACCGTATAATACGATCAATGCTGTCTAAAGGACGAGGGGGTGCATACTACATGAAAGTCTTACTAGGGTTACTCAACATCTATTGTCTCAATCATTCCAACAAGAAACAGTAAACAGAGAACATGTAAGATAAAGCAGTAAGGCGTCCCAAACGCTTAGTCAAAATGTTCTTGATATCTGGCTTTACAAAATATAGCCAGATGATATAGCAAGGTATACACAATTGTTCTCAGCTGTAGTCTGACTTAATTACAATTATGCAAAAGTAAGCGCAAGACAATCCGACTAACATGTCGGGGCCAAACGGCCAAGTATAAAGTAAATAACAAAACGAACGGGGAAGTAAGGAACCCACTCGAGTCCTCCTGCGATCATTCCTCTAGTATTGACCATCTTGGAGGTGGAAGTAAGCTGAGTCCTCGGGAACCGGCTCTAAATCTGGCCATGCAAAACCAGAGAGGTTAGACCTCTAATAGCAAGTACCGCAAGGAAGCACGATATGAGAAATTAAACCAGTAAATAAAAGAATATAATAATAGATCTCTGCTTGCTACTGGGATTCACATCACATCACGATACTTCGAACCAACTTTCCAACTAAACAAGGACAGAAGTTGACCCGTCATATCCTGACATTCTGATCATCTCTGTTAGTTAACAGAGTAGATACAGTACACAAACAAGTCAACTTAAACGGTCAAGCAACTACTATGGCTTGTTACGGTGAGTTCCAAGTTATCCTGGGATTATGCAATAAGGATTCCTCAGTTCTTACTATGTGCAAGCAAGGCTAGTCTACCCAATCAATCAATTGCGCCAATCATGTATTTAGACGAGTCCCAGCGGGACGCTCGTCGTTAGTATACCATGTACAATAATATAAGCAGATACCGCTCTCTGCCCGTGTGACAGATTTGCAGTATCTGTGGGAACCAGCCGGCATGTCGAGCACTGAATAGTCCCGAAGAGGGCTACCATGTAAGAACTCGGGAACCCATTCTCTCCATGCAATCATTATTTTATTTAACTTAGTGGCTTCTATGTTAATTGAAATTCTATGCCGTGGATCATTGTCATTCAGAATGAGTACGTTCGTACAAGTACGATATGCACAACTCTACAACGATGCCCGTGCGGTTAGGTTGTAGGTCTTACATAGCGTAATGCAACAATCAAAATTAACCACGGGATAATCATGCCTTGACCATAGAGTACACATGCTGCTTTTGTAGAAATAAATAAATAAATAAATAAATAAATAAATAAATAAATTGAAGTCTGCATGTGCCTGTATGTCGATATTCGGAATTTGCCAGTCGATTGCAATAGTTCATAGTTCATATGAACGTGTCTCATTCATTTAATTCAATAAGACGACTAGCCAGTCTCTCAGTTCCAACTAGGAACGCATGATCAATTTATTAATCATGATAACAATCAATGTCAATTAATGTCAATTCGGGACAAGAACCAGCCAAAGGGGCATTATGGGCTATAGATGGATACCTATCTACTGAAATAAAATCTTATGCGGCTGGGAAATAAAGATCTCATGCGGCTGAAAAATAAAATCTCATGCGGCTGGAAAATAAAAATTTCATGCGGCTGGAAAATAAATATTTCATGTCGCTGGGGGCAGATGAACATAGAAATGGCCAAAAATACTTTTGGCCATAACTTCCTCAAATTAAGTCAAAATCTGACTTTTCAAAAGCCAAACTTTGGTAGAATTGAATTCTCTACAACATGAAACCAGTTATTTTCGAAAACAACAAAGTTTGATAGATCAAAACCACAAAATCTATATGAAAAACCAAAACTTAAAACTTAGATCTACACCGAACCATCCATGGAAATCAAGAACTTCAAGATCTAAACTTGTAGAGGAAGAGAAGATAAATAACATAGACTAAAAATAATGGGAATGCATGAAATCCCTCATGGTGTGCAAGATGTACTTGTCTCTCCAAATGGGTGGGTGGGAGAGTAATGGAGGATGAAGAAGGAGAAGTAAATGTGAGTAATGAAGAGAGAGAAAAGATTTTGGGGCTTTAAATGAAGGAGTGGTGGTAGGTGGGGAGTTGGGTTCATGTTGAACCATCAAGGCCGGAAAATAAACCAACTCTGGCCGAACCCAAAAGCAAAGCAGAAAGTAAAATGCAGAAAAATAATTAGCAGAAAATTAAAAAAATTTAAATGCAGAACAATACATGATAAATATTAAATAAATACATTCCAGCAGTACACGTATTTAGAATACGTATTCCGGAAACGGAAAGTGACACCAACCCTTTTCGTCATGTCGTTTTTCGCCTTACGTCATTGCTATGTACTTTGCTTCCGTTGTCGTAAGGCAATCAAAGACTTTAGTGTAGTTTTCCAATTGACGATAGAATCCCCCCCCATAAAGACGTTAGTCGGTGATTGATCTCCTTCCATCAAAGATCGATGCAATCCCAGGACGAGTGCACACCATAGCGTACATCAAGTTTCCCACTACATTAGCGTATGGAACTCGAGACATGTGACCCTTCTTGCTTCTGACTGAGGTGCGTCGGTTGTTGAAGATGAAAGTGCTCAACTAGTATAGTCACATGCTTCGCATCTGACATGTTGAATCTCTTCAACATCTTACCGACTGTCATCCATCTTATCATGTGTGGAGAACCAATCACGATTTGAAAAATATGGTAAGATCATCCTGAATCCAGCACTCATTCGTCCGATGATCTACAACTTATAGTACCAAATCGGCCATGAAGGCTCGGTCTTTGCCACACCGGTAATAGATGAACTACTCGTCCCCTTTATTTTTTTTTCTCCTTCTCCGGACATAAATATTTCATATTTCATATTTCATTCCTCTTTACAATAATCACAATATATCTTGTTATCCTTGTCTTTGAATTTTGATTCAAACTTTTCCTTTTTTGTTCTGATTGCTACCTTGTTCCTTGCTTCCTCGCATTTGATCTCTTGCAACCAAACCATCATCCTGATTGTCATCATTAGTTCCTGGCACCTTATGATAGAGTTCTCTAGTATGTAAGGTTGATCTAATGTCTTCTAGACATATAATATCTTTTTGAGCGCTGCTACATGGCCCGCCTGCGGGCTAGCCCACGGCCACGCGGCGCTCCCCCATTGGCAGGGCGCCGGCATGGACCCCACGCGAATAGGGGGGAAGCCAATGGGGGAGTGCCACGCCGGCGTGCGGGCTAGCCCGCCGGCGGGCCAAATATCATTTTCGTATCTTTTTTGGTAATGCACAAATTTACGAAGTGTTCAAAAGATGATGGTAAAAGACATAATAAAATTAGGGAAGCATCCTCCTCGCCTTTAACAATTACCTTGACAGTCTTGAGTTTCATCAGGATAATGTTCAAATTGTTCAGATGCTCTTTGAGAGAGACGTTTTTCTTCATCCATAGATAAAATAGACACTGCTACAAATAGAGTTTGTTGATTAGAGATTTTGTCATCTATAGATTCTTTAACTTCAATTAGAAAGCGGATGTCATTTTTTCCGACGACTACATAATAGCTTCTTGATCTTCAAATTGTGTGATGTCATTCTGAAGCTTAATCTAAAGCGAAATTCAAATCCGAAATTCTGATGTCAATTTATTGCAGGTAAATCAAATATTTTATATATATATATATATATATATATATATATATATATATATATATATATATATATATATATATATATATATATATATGCAAATGACCTCTAGCCTAGTGGTTAAGAGAGATGCATGCGGCCCAAGTGGTCGGGAGTTCGAGCCTCAGTGGAGGCGAGTTCGCCACAAGTACCCATTGCTTCAAAATATATATATATATATATATATATATATATATATATATATATATATATATATATATATATATATATATATATATACACGACACATACAGAATTAAAATCGAACAATTGCACACACACTATATATAAGACTAGCAAACACTGTTAATAAAACTAACATAAACTAATTCAAGAGTTTCAAAATATATATATATATATTTAATGAAAATTTTTTGCAAATGACCTCTAGCCTAGTGGTTAAGAGAGATGCATGCGACCCGAGTGGTCAGGAGTTCGAATCCCAGTGGGAGCGATTCCAGAAACAATTTACCTTTCCAAAAAAAAAAATATATATATATATATATATATATATATATATGACACATACAGAATTAAAATCGAACAATTGCACACACACTATATATAAGACTAGCAAACACTGTTAATAAAACTAACATAAACTAATTCAAGAGTTCGAACAATAGTTTTCTGAACTGGAAGGATTTATTTTATTTTTTTGGTGGGGATGGGACAGGGGAAGGATTCATTTCATTTGAAAAAGTGGTTTCACCTTTGGATCCAAATGCATGTATGTGGCCCACCTTTTTTCCGGCTTGACAAATGTAAGGAGAGATTCGAACCTGCACGCCTCTGTTGCTACCACTAGGCTACAACCCACGGACTTAAATATAGTAATAAGTAATAACAATCATTTGTAGTAACCAACTAACCATTAGAGCATCTCCAACCCTATTTTCTTGTTAAGTGTTGTGAGTCTTAGGTGGCTCCTATGTGGTATGAGCCACAAGACAATGTCTTGTTTATGTGGCAAAATTATATCTCCAATGACAATGAGATAGAAAAACTCTCTCCAATGCAAAAGTATTGAGAAGACAATAAAAAATATTTTTTCCAACTTCCAAGACAACTTTTAAGACAACTACTCATCTTCTTTCTTTTTTCTAATATTTTTTATTCATAATTGATGACATGGAAGAGAAGACATTGCCAAGTGCATTGTCTAGAACAAGACAATCAACTTCACAATGTCTTCTTTAATTTTTGCCACATAAGCTTCACAATTGATTTGACAATTGCATTGGAGAAGAACTTTTGAATAAAATTTTGTCATTCCTATGTGGCATTAACTTTTTTCCAAAGTCACAATAGGGTCGGAGATGCTCTTAGGCATCCATGGATGAATAGCTGGAAAGTGAAATTCGTTTGGAAGTTCTTCTTCAAAGTAAGTATCATTTTGTGTGGTCCATCCATTTTTCTCCAATCCTCGTCTTCGGGTTGGTTGTTTCATAACGTGCTCTTAACTGTTCCTCGAGACAGAGATCAGCATTGGGCCGGGCCGGGCCGGGCCGTCCAAGTCCATAAAGTATGGGCTCGGTCGGACATGGGTCAATTTTTTTTGGCCCTAATAAAATTTTGGACCGGACTTAATTATTATTTATGAAGTCCAAACCCGTCCACAAAAGTCGAACTTTTTGGACCAAGTTGGACCGGGCCGGACTAGCCCTATAATAAGTCCAAATGGGCCTTCTTGGGCCTAATTATTAATATCTTCTTTTACAGGTTATTTCAACACTATATTATTACATGCAATAGTGCAGATTCTGCAGAAGCCTAGAAAACTAAGGAAATAAATTGCTCCAGCAGAAACGAAGAGTCTTCTTCTTCCAACTTCCAAGTTTCATTTGGACACACCAAAGTTACTCCTTTCAAAACATGTATAAAATCAAAGAAGTAAATTACTCTGGTAACGAAGAGTTTTCTTCTCAGTGGCTCTGGCTTTGGATCCCCAGGAAAAAAATCCAATGGTTTATATTAATGTGAGCCCACCCCACCTGTGTTCTGTTTCCAAGAGAGAACAATGAGAATTAGGGGTGTGCACAATTAAGTCAAATCGACCAAATCGAACCAAGCCAAACCGAACCGATTGGTTTTAAACCGAACCGATTGTTCGGTTGGTTTGGTTCAACTTCAATTTTTTCAAAACCGACCGGTTCGGTTCCGTTCATGGTTTGGTTATGCCAAAAACCGTCTAAACCGAACCAAATCCTTGTTAAATAATTAGGATTGGCCGGTTGGGTATGGGTTCATTTGGTTGTATTATACAGGTTTTGTTCATTTATTCACATCACAACCATTTATCAAGTTAAAGTTGAAAGAGCTCCCCCCCCCCTCTCTCTCTCTCTCTCTCTAGTCTCAAAGAAGAGTGTTGGCGGCTCATATTCTTTTCTAATTGCTCATGTGCACATGAAAGGGACTTTTGGTTGAATGTATATAATTTTTTTATGTATAATTGGCATTTTTTTTCACCTGTAAAGCACAAGTTGAATTGAAGCTGCTGAATTGTATTTACTGTTGCAAAGTGGAAGTTGACTGAGGTTTCACAAAAGATAAAAAACACAGTCCATTTTTTTATGTGATCAAAACCGACCAAGTCGAACCGATACAAACCGAACCAAGTCGGTCGATTTTAAAACCGAACCGACCATTTGGTTGGTTTGGTTCGGTTTTGTTTATTTTTAAACCGATTAACTTCGGTCCGACTTCGGTTGGGACCAAATAGGTCGACCACCGACCGATGCACACCCCTAATAAGAATAGCTCCCTATAGAAGATATTAAACTATTAATTTAATAAAAGCTATGCTAGTAGCTAGCTATGTCCTATGTGATCTGTTAAATCAAGGAGCCTGACCGGAGGTTCCAGGCTCTGAAGTGGAACTTTAGTCACTAGACTACATACTTTTAACAGATCACATAATTTAATGACTGAACTTGTACATACTTTGTCTAGACACACATAATTTTATCAGCCCGATCCCTAATAGTACAAGACAATGAATGTACATACTTTCCGGGCGGAATTTAGATGGGCCTTTAGGGCCGGACTCGGACGAACTTGTATTGAGCGGACCTCGGGTCGGACTCGGACGGATGGATGCTTAGACTTAGTCCAAGTCCTGCCATATACTAATATGTACGGACCGGACTACCTTAATGGTCGGGCTATATCGGACTTTGGCCCATCAGGTCGGGCGGACTTTTCGGACATCCATGGATCTCGGACCCAATGATGACCCTACCTAGAGAGATCAGTAGGGGTGTAATAATAAACTGGATAAAGCATTTTCTGAAGGTAACTCAGCAGGAGACGACTGGAAATTGACGATGTTCCCATAAGAAATAAATACATTAACTTTTTCTATGTTTCATGAATATTACAGTGACCATTCAATCTCTCTATTTTATGTTTTATTTTTAAAATAAGGATAGATAGTGTTATAACGTTCTGTAGATAATATAAAACATACTTAGTGTTCGTATAATTAGTTTTAAAATAAGAATTATTCCTGTAATAAATATAGAATATAGGGATAGTCAAGGTATAATGTGCCCCATTTGTTGTCTAGTACATTCTGAGTTCTAGAAATAAATTAACAACACATTCATGTTTCTAAGAAGCTCTATCAAAGCTTGCACATGGATCGAGATTGCTAAGTAGTGTAAAGTTGAAGGTATAATTGGTCGTATTAGATCAGCTGCCATATCCTTTTCCTCTGGATTTTTTTACTCATAAATGGATTTTCAATACACATTACATTTTATTGAATAATTAAGACATATAAACAGGGTCAGACGAGGGGTAAGCCAGATAAGATTTCAGACTTGAGCAATCCTCATCATCTGCTTAGGATAACCTCCAGTCTCAGCATGATTCCAATAGAGGTCAGGATCACGGGTGACCCTCCAGGATTGGCTTACAATATGAGTCAAAGGACAATCAAAACTAGCTCCATATAGGACAACCCAACCCCTGGGCCGACTCTGCATATAAACTGATCTTACCGAAAAGCTCTATATCTATCATATTCTGCATCATCATCATTCATCAGAGTGGACACTTCCCTCTTCTTGCCAGTCAGGCATAGGCGGCTCCAGGGGGAGGCAGCATCATATTTTCTAAGGCACCTCTTATCTCCTCTCTCACAAAAAATCTAGAAAAAATAAATAAAACGCTCTCTTCCTTTCCACTTAGTTTTTGCTAAGATAATATCATCTCTCTCTTTTAATCTCTAATAGCATCTTCTTCTTTTTTTGCTTCTTTCCGGCGATCAAACCTGAAGCGATTTTACGATCACGACAAGAAGGAACCTGATCCTTCTTGATTGAGGTTGACCTTTCTTTGCACCTACTCTTTTTTTTTTATGATTATTTTTTTACTTGGTGAGAAAGAGTCAGCACTAGTGGAGACTAGGGAGCTTGCCTGGCCCTTGATGATGTTGTTATTGGCAATTTTTTTAATGTATTTTTATCCTTTATATGAATAATTTCATGCTTCATTGCATCAAAAAAAAATTGTATATGATTCTTGATTTCATCTTCTGTAAAGTTTCATCCATATTTATCTTCATTCTTGCAACGGAAAATTTTAGGACCCATGTCATAATATGTCATCTTCGACTACTTTGCATATGAACAATTTTTTATCCATATTCTACCAACCAGTTGTTTATAGTATAACGTGAATACATCCAGAAACTTTGTTATAAATTTAGAACTTGGAGTTGCTTAGTACTAATTATATTGTAATTTGAATTTGCTAGGTTTTGCATTATAAAAAAAATTTATATAGAGGGATGAGGGCCTCATTTTTGGGACATGTTTAGGACCTCCAAAATGCTGGAGCCGACCCTGTAGTCAGGGACCTTGTTAGCAATTCGGCAAACGAAAAAAATTCAGGACGACAAAAGTACGAGTATAAATCGGCTAAGTACAAATAAAATACGCTAAAAAAATCGGTCAAATATTCAAAAAAAGAAATATTGAGGTTAGAAACTTCACATTCTTAAATATGTTGTCAAATTTAGTTAATTAAACAGATTCCCACCACGTTGTTTGTGCTAATATTTTCAATATTTTATACGAAACACGTTTAAAATTTCGTATGGTTAAAAAATTTCGTACTAATTCAAATCTTTCAAAAGTACGCAAATATTATACGTTTCTGAAAGATACAGAAAAATTTGCGTATAGTACGAGTTTTATTCGGATGATTGCTAACAAGGGTAAGGGATTGGTATGTTTTAAATGGACTCTAGTTCCTTTAACCGGACTCTTGATCAAAAGATCCTCGACATTCTTCGAGGAATCGATATTTCCATCAATTTCTCTCATCTACAATTGATGTTACACTTGCAGTCTAAGTTGGCCATGGGCATTGCTGAGTGTTGACTAGAGTTCTAAAAGTTATTTTTGACCATTATGACAGATGAAGTCCTTAATGGGTGGGTGGCCAATGCTGCTGCTCGTCAGATTGAATCTCTATCAATAACACAGCATAAATACATGAGGCTGTAAGTTGTGGGAGAAACTATTTGTAGATTCATTGGGTTTCCAGACAAAGACTACTTCATCTGCAGTGTGGTTAAAGAAAATGGCTGCCTCTTCCTTGTAACTTATCCCCAATGCATGGAATGCCATTTTTACTGCAAAAAAAAGAAAAAGAAAAAAAAAGAAGATGGGTTGTCCAATTGTACTGAATAGCAGATAAGCTCTGGGTCTTAACTGGCCGGGTCGTGCCTCCGGCGTCGTTACTTTGAAAAAAAATTAGAGTGCTCAAAGCAAGCCTTCGCTCTGTATATATTAGCATTGGATAACATCACAGAATTTCGATCCTATTGTGTTGGCCTTCGAGATCGGAGTAATGATTAAGAGGGACAGTCAGGTGCATTCGTATTTCATAGTCACAGGTGAAATTCTTGGATTTGTGAAAGACGAACAACTGCGAAAGCATTTGCCAAGAATATTTTTATTAATCAAGAACGAAAGTTGGGGGGGCTCGAAGACGATCAGATATCGTTCTAGTCTCAACCATAAACGATGCCGACCATGGATCGGCGGATGTTGCTTTTAGGACACCGTTAGCACCTTATAAGAAATTTGTGACGAAACCGGGAAGTGGTATGGATTATTTTCTTTTCCTAATATTTTTAAAAATTACCTGTAGTTTGAAGTTTGAAGCACTCTCAACCCCACCCCACCCCCCCCAAACCCCACCCCACCACTCCTCTCTCTCAGTCTAGGTTTTCGATTTCCATGATTATTGTCTTTGAATATCGTATATTTAGAACAATCAGAACCAATAATGACTGGGTTAAATAATAAGCTTCATACCTAACAAGTCTTGAGATGAAAGTGCTTTAGCTACATTATGATTGATATTTTTTATGACTTCTATATAATGCCTCTTAAAGTCCACTAGCCACTAAATGATTGAATATATTTTTTGTAAATTTATAACATATCCCTTAAATATTAACTCAGTGTTATTTCTGCTCCCTTGAAGAAAAAACTGAAATAGTGTTGTGAGGACCCAGTTTGAAAGACTAATACTGTTGTCTTCTTGTGAGATTGTGTTTGGTGGTCGGAGGAACAGACAAAAGTTTGCATTGCTAAAGGACACTACTTTAATGGATGTCATATTCCAAGTATTAAGCACATGCAAAGAAAAAAACTTGAGGTGAGCAGTTGGAACTCTAGTAGTGGTAAATTAATAACTTTCTTTCGTTAGGTCTTTTATAGTTTAACTAGTGGATAACCCGTTTTATAGTTTAACTAGTGGATAACCCATGCCATAATGACACGGACACGAATTCGGCCTTCTCGACGTAGGCGTACAGGCACCGAACCAGCACCAGAGAGTTCCGGACGGAGACGCGGCCTCCGAATCCGACCTTCTCGACGTAGGCGTGCAGGCACCGGGCCAGCGACAGGGACCCGAGCCCGGCGGAGGTAGACACGGCAAAGACCACGGTAGCGGCATTCGGGGCGGCGTGGGGCCTCATGGAGACGAAGACGCGCAGGGCCGTCGCGGGACGTCCGAGGGCGGCGAGGCCCGAAACGGCGGCGGTCCAGGAGACGACGTCCATGTGCGGCATTCCGTCGAACACCCGCAGGACGTGGTCGGCGGAGCCGCGTCGAGAGTAGGCGGTGAGCAGGACGGTCTGCACGAAGGGATCGGACCAGAATCCGAGAAGGAGGAGTTGTGTGTGGAGCGACCTGGTGGCGACGGCGGCGGCGGTGGTGTGAGCAAGGAAAAGAAGGTGTGGGAGTCGGAAAGGACGCGGCGGCGGAGCATTTGGGAGTAGATGGAGAGTAGGTCGGCGGAGATGGCGATGACGGTGTTGAAGGAGAAGGGGTTGGGGTTGGTCATGGCGGAGAAGAGGGAGGCGGCGAAGGAAGGATCGGCGTCGGCGGCGCGGTGGAGGAGGCTGCTTGCAACGAAAAGGTTGCGGAAGAGGCCGGCGACGGCATGGGTAAGGATGGAACGGAGACGGCGGAGGGAGGGACGGTGCAAGAGAAGCTGGATGCGGGGGTGCCGTTGGAACAATCGGTTGCTCCGCACCAACATGGGACCTCCTCCTCTCTTATAGAGAGAGGGACAATTTAGTTCTTTCATCATCGTTGAACCAAAGCACATTGGTCGGGCCAACATGTGCTTTATATTATAGATTCATCCTCTACTCATAACCTGGCCTCTTATTTGTCAAAGTACATTAAAATATTTTCGGTCGGTTACGCTCCTTATTGCCTCCGAATTCCTCAAAAGAATTCTAGACAAAATATATTAAGAGGCTAAAAAGGACGGTGGTAGATGTTAAACAAGGTGCTTCTGTAAGAACAAATTCGAATAGTTTTGAATTCCACAAGAAAAATATATCGAGCATATATGCACATGTATTACACATATTTTATAGTACTTGAAAATAGCAAATAATTAATATATATATATATATATATATATATATATATATATATATATATATATATATATATATATATATATATATATACACTATTTGAGAAGAGTAAACAACAATCCATCTTAAAAAATTTTTTTCCGATACATAATTACCGAACTATCTATGTTAAATTTAGTAAATAATTTTAATTAGTAGGCATAGGTAAGGATAGTTTTGGACGGTGAAATCTTGACTTTAGTATAGATAATGACATGTTAATGCCAAATAGGAGAATCAATGGCTTGCAGTGGTTGAAGGTGGGCGAAAGAATACCATATATTCAATCTTTTCAAAAGAGGAGTCCTCTTAGAAGTTCCCTCTCTTCTTTGAAAGTGGGGAGAGACCATATTACACTTGACTTGCTGTCAAAGAAGATAAGCTACTACTAATGCCTCTATAAAACCTACTTGAAAGTGGGGAGAGACCATAAGTGCTACCACATTGAGAATCCAATAATTTGACCTTCAACTCCAACAGCAATACTAAATTCAATGGACACTTGCCTAATGGTTCTAAATTTACTCAGAATGCCTTTAGTTAGAGCATCTCCAACCCTATTGTGAGTCTAAAAAAAAATGGTTGCCACATAGGAATGACAAACTTTTATTTTAAAAATTCTTCTCCAATGTAAATGTAGAATAAATCATGAAGTTGACATGGCAAGGACAATGTGAAGTTGGTTGTCTAGATCTAGACAATGCACTTCACAATGACTTTGTCTCCACATCATCAATTATAAATAGAAATATTTATAAAAAAAATGAAGAAGTTGAGGAGTTGTCTTGGAAGTAGGAAAAAATACTTTTTTGAGAAATTTTGAGTCGCACCCCACTTGCTTTACCCATATTTAAGGTGCACTCCACTGCTTTACCATAATGTACGTTATCCTCCACTTTTGACGGATTCCGTCGAAGACCAACGGTCAACGTGGTTGACCGATAATTTTGGACGAAAATATCCTCCCCAAACCCAAATCCTAATCCTAATGCTCTGCCCCCTCTCCCGTCCCGCCGCTGCCGCGCCCCGCCCCGGCGCGTCCCGCCGCTCCCCGTCGCTGCCGCGCCCATCACAGCCACCACCACCACTACAACCACAACCTTCACCATCACCATCACCATCACCATCACCACCACCACCACCACCACCTTCACCATCACCATCACCATCACCATCACCATCACCATCACCATCACCATCGCTCCGCCCCGTCACTGTCGCGCCCCGCCCCGCCCCGCCGCTGCGGCTGCCGCGCCATCATAGCCGCCACCACCACTGTCGCTGCCCCGCCCCGCCGCTGCGGCTGCCGTGCCTCCCAGCTTTGCCCTCCTCCCCCGCTCCCGCTCCGCCCCGCCGCTGCGGCTGCCGCGCCCCCTCTCCGCCCCCTCTCCCGCTCCGCCCCCAGCAGCAGCAACAACAACAGTAGCAGCGGCAGCAGCAACAACGACGGCAGTCGTCGGAGGGAGCGCGCGGCAGGCAGCGGGGGAGGGGGGGGAGGGGGGCGCGAGGGTGGGACGGGGGGGGGGGGGGGCGTTAGCCGGCGGGGGGCATGCGCGCAGCGAGGCGCGTCTTGGAACTGGGGTCGCGGGGAAGAAGAGGACATTTTCGTCCAAAGAAATGGGTCAAAGGAGTTGACCGTTAACGAAGGACGAAAACCGTCAAAATTATGGGGTGTCTTGCATTATGCAAATTGTGTGGGGTGCACCTTGAATTTGGGTAAAACAAGTGGGGTGCGACTCAAAATTTATCTACTTTTATTGTCTGCTCAATACTTTTGCATTGGAGAGCACTTTTTTTTATCTCATTTTCTTGTGTGAATATCATCTTGCCAAATAGGAAAGACATTGTCTTGTACCTCATGCCACATAGGAATCACAACACAAAACAAGACAATAGGGTTGGAGCTAGAATTGAACACAATGAGTCCATTTTTGTTCATCCACCAAAACTAGGATGTTTGTTCACCCTTGAACAAAAAATTGACACGTGTCAAATTATTCAACATAAACCAATTTGAACGTGGTTTTGTAAACATTCAAAATAGCTTTGACTAAAAAAATTTGACACGTATTATTCCTTTATTGGAGGATGAACAAACACTAGTTTGGTGGATGAACAAAAATGGATCGAACACAAATACTTGCTTAATTGTTGCTAAACAATACTCTTCCACCGAGAAATATGAGAGATGTTGGGGTTAGGTGCATTGGTGCATTAATGATTCGGTCCGATTTAATTTCTTGGCATAAATCTTACTCCACAATCAACATACAAGTTTTTATTACATTTTCAATAAAAAGAATTATTTTTCATATATCTTGTGTCTATCAACTTTTTTATTTATTTTTTGCTGCAATGACTTTATTTCAGAGATATTTTATCGATCTTGTTTGTTTTTGCCTTGTACAAGTACAATTTATACTTGTATGACATCATGTCCGGTGGAGACTTATGATTCTGTGGAACTGGAATGTGACAACTCGTATGACAATTTAGCTCAAGTAGAAAGTATGGCAGAGAATTTTTCTAGCGGGTAATGTTTAAATCCCACAAACAACACAAGTTTTTATCATTATTTCTTAGAAAAACTCCTTCAGGCTTGGGCTTGGACGAAGGGGGCAAAGTGACATGTTAATGATGCGTTTTACACTTTGCATGCACGCATCAAACACAAAGCGGGTCTCTCTGGACACACTCCGGTAACCTCGTCGTAGGCAAGCGAGTAGCTATACTAGTAGCTTCACCATAGCGGGGCGTGGTTGTGTAGCGGGTAGCGACGTGGTTGCTATGCAGGCAGAGGCGCACTCTGGTAGTCTCACCGTAGCCAAGCGAGTAGTTTCGTCGTAGCAGCGCAGTTGCAAAATGTGTAGCGCGTCAGTTGTTGTGTGCCCGATCAACTACATGGTCAGCTTCGTCGGTCATCCTATACAAAGAGAGCTCAAGATCTTGGTGAAAGCAATCTCGATGAGCAAAATAGAGAGGAGTCCCTCCAGTGGAAGAGTGGTTTTTGCTTCATGGCTAAGCACTCGTTCCAAGAAGTCTACACAGCACCTCTGCGTGTGATCGAACGAAAGTGTGGTGATAATCCATAACGTTCCCAAAGTCGTACAATATATGAACTTGTTGGTTTATAGGAACGGATCGACGAATAGAGGTTGATTCTCATGTTGAGCAACGGTAGTTATGACCGCCACCAACAAACAGACCTAGTTCTGACAACCTCCAACAAACAGACCGGCTAAAAACTATTAGCAATCACCTACAATGGTTTTTTTTTTTTTTTTTGGTTTTCTCTTGTTTTGTTGCTTCTCTTGCAGTTCACACTGATCATTCTGTTGTCAAACCAGTTACTGGTTCGTTGAGAAGGATTTGTACAAGAAATTCAACAAGAAGAAATTGGAATGGTCTACAAATACTGTCATTTGCCTCTTTTTTGCATTTCCTTCTCTTTACAAAAGTCTAATGGCAGAAATGTAGAACAATGGGTGCTTTGTTCCCTCAGTAGTCAGTAGCACCCTCGGCCCAATCGAATTTTCATGAGAACCTGGTCATTGTCGAGTACTTAGAGGATAGATAAGCACCAAGCCACAATCAGGAAAAAGTTATGGTTTCGATCAAGCTCTCCAAAGCCATCAAAGTGAACCATGTCTACCTACACACTTGAGCATATCTGTTGTCCTCAAAATTTGTGTACCAAACATGTCTCCTCTCCTAATCAATATGTCTTTTATTCTTTATTTTTATAAGAGAAAAATATTTTGTACACAAGTTTTGGAGACAAATATGTGCTCCCTCTACACACTATGTTGGTGTAAGCAAATATAAAGATCCACAGACTTTTAGCTTAATCATTTCCTCCAGATCATAAAAAGCTCAACATGTGCTGTAATCTTGCATTTGTTAATGCAAGTCCCACATCGCAGAGAGCTCCAAATTTAATACTGAGATCCAATCCTCTAATAATTGAGCTGGGCCATTCAGAATTCCTTTTCCTAACAAAAAATAAAAGGGTTATTTAGTAATATGGTCTCATATTTAGGATTTGGGTCTCCAAATTGTTCGACATTAGAGTTTAGAGTCGGACAATTTGGACACATGTTATATGAGACCCTATTACTAAATAATCCAAAAATAAAAGAGGTTAAGGTTTATAATTCCAACGTAATCCAAGTACTAACCATAAAAAATAATCCTAGCCGGGCTCATCGAGCACCTTATTTTCTTGATGGCATGAAAATGCCAAAATGGGTGCATGTAGCGGTAGTTGGAACAGTCCTCATTTACATCTCATCAAGTGGAGGAAAATCAAGGTGCACGGCGAGGCCGGCCTACTGAATAATCTCTTCCTATTGCTATATAAGCTCTACAGAGATGAGCCAAATGAAAAGCCAAATGACTTTCGATCAAATAGAAGGGATAGAGAACCTATGACCCAACTCTATGAAAGGTCCACTAATACGACGATAAATACTATCTAATCAATCAAATTGTTTCTTTCGTTTGTGGACCAGGACCTAACTTTTGCTGACAATAGATGAGAGCCTAGGTATGTAGAAATCATAAGGGGCTGCAAGAAAAAGAAAGGTTTGATAATAATCTATTATTATTGTGCTCATTATCATTCCACATTGCTAGCAACTAAACAATATTCTGAGAAGAGAAAAATAAATAACTTCCTTCAAATTCTACAGCAAAGTTATGTTCTCAGCCATATCATAGCATTAGCATGGACTAAAAAATCACAGCACAATATGAAAAAAGAACCAAGAAGAAAAAGCATTTGGAAATAAAATAAACTATCTAACCTTCCTACTTGTGACCAAAATGAGAAAAGGTTTCGAGTTCCAAATATGTCACCTTCATTTCTAGACCTAGAAATGGATCTCCAGGATGAATTTGAGATGATTCAGGTTCTTCTTCATATGTGTATGGGCAATGGCACTTCGACTGTAATCCGAGGCCGAGCGAATGTGTAATCAATTGCACTAGCAAATTTGGTAAGGATACACCCCTTTGCATTTGGTTCTTGCTCCGATACTCCGAGACATGCCTCCAAGGGGGCTCGAACCCGCGCCACTGCGCCGGGTGCTCCACCGTTCCCAACGGACTACGACCACTGGGACATATAATCAATTGCATACAATGCAAGTTCAACATCACAACTCCCCCATATGCAACAGGGAAGATGGTTTAACTCTCGAAAGGTCATGACGGTCAGAATGGTGACCTATAATATCTTGACAAATGGCGGAGCGTCGTTCCTCGGCCCGGCAAGAGAACGATACAAATACAACTTCTCGACTGCCTCCCCGTCATCGTTGGCTCTGTCCCTAATATCTTCCACGACCAAATGAGGCAATCTCTGGGCCACTTCCTTGCAACCCCTCAAGGTGAGCTTGCACGAAGACATCCAAAGGAACCTCATGTTATAGTAATGGTGTATCCCCGAGAGCAAACCCAGGTCCCCGTATGGACAATCCCTAATCTCGAGCTTCTGCAATTTGGAGCATCCTTCGAGCACGTATCGCAACGCCATGTCACTGCTTCCCGCAAATGCAACAGACAGAGTCCTCACCGACTTCCCATGCTCGCCAATGTAGGCGAAAGCCCTGTCGGTTAGTAATCCGGACACTGCAAGCCTAGTAAGCTTCTTGCAGTTCATCACTATGGCTCCGAACCCTTCATCCATAGGCTCGAGGGTCAGGCGGTCGGATTGGTGGCGCCCCATGATGCAAAGCCGGAAAACAACGAGGTCCCGACAGTTCCTGGCCATGGACACCACGGCCGCATTGGTCATTTGCTGGCTGAAGTAGAGGATAGACTGGAGCTTCGGGCACCCCTCAGAGATCGCTGTAAGACCGACGTCGGAGACCAAAGCCTCAGCGCCCTCCCTCGGGTCCAATGGGAAAACACGGATCTCCTGGAGGTCCTTGCAGGTCGCTGCCACCATTTGGAGCCCTTCGTCTCGGACAGTATCAAGAACCTATGAAACCAATCAAAACTCACTCACTCACTCGAAAAAGGAAAAAAAAAATCATAACGTAGGAGTAGAGTCGACAACGGAAGCGAATGGATACCCAGAACTTCTTAAGATTGTGGCATTGGAGGATGACAGGTCTGAGCTGGTCCGCAGTGATCTGTGCGACGCTGAAGTTGAGAGAGATGAGATTGGCACAGACCGGGTAGATTGCAGGGAGTAGCTCCGGCGATATTTCGCTGAAACCCGATAGGCAGACGACGGACCGGGCAGCGGCAAAGGCCGATGCCAGGTTGTCCACCTCCTGCGGAGCGTGGCCGGTGACCACATTGGATTTGAATGAGCCGGTCCCGAGATGGGTGAGGCTCGGGGCGTGCAGCATGAGGCGCTGAAGCTGGCTGGCAGTGACGTGGGAGCCCACTCTCAGCTGGCGGAGGGCCGGAGAGCGGGAAACCAGAGACTCGAGAGCCTCGAAATTGATCGGTCCGGCGATGCACTCGAAGGACAGCGACTCCAAGCAAGTAACGGTGTCCGGGAACATCGAAATCCAATCCACCGTCTCCTCGCCTTCGTCGCCGTCGTCCTCCAAGTAGACCTCGATCAGATCCAGCACCCGGATTTTCCTACAATCCCGCGATCCATGTATCAATTTTAGCTTGGCTAGGGTTAGGGTTTAGATCTGGGGGGGATTGGGGAGAACGGAACGACTAACCTGCAGCTCGCCGCGATGACGGCAAGCCCCGCGCTGGTGAAGCCGTCGCAGCAGACGAGGGAGAGCTCCCGGAAGCCCGGGCAGCAGCGGGCGACGAGGCCGAGGTCGGAGTCGGAGACGGTCATCCGCTTGACGCAGAGCTTCTGGAGGCAGGGATAGGCGGGGGCGGCGGCGGAGACCCAGGGGCCGAGGCGGGCGCCCCACTCGAGCGGGACGAGGCTGAAGTCGGCGAACCTCGGCTTCCCCTTGAGGACCAGCGACTCGACGCCCCCGAAGCGCAGGACGGCGCGGGAGGGCGCGACGGCGTAGCAGTTGCCCACGAAGAGCTCGCGCCGGGTGCGGGCCTCGGCGCGGTGCCAGGAGCGGCAGACGAGGGAGGCGGAGTTGCGGTCCCGGCGGGAGGTGAGGAACTGGAGGACGTCCTCGAGGACGTTCTCCAGGACGCGGTCGGAGAACGGGGGAGGGGGGCCGGGGCACTGGAGGAGGGAAGGCTCCCGCGTCCCGTCCCCTCCGACGGCTCCGATGGTCCGGATCTTGGCGGCGGACCCGCCGCCGAGATCCGGGGCCCACCTGTCCTTCTTGGAGCCGTCACCGTCGTCCTCCGACATGTCGAATCTAGCTTCCTCTCTCATAATGGGAGGAGGGGGAAGGGAGTAGAGAACTCTATCTACTCTTTTGACGAGAGCAATTGGTATTGGAGTAAAACTTTTCCTAGTGTGTTGAAAGTGTGCGTGTATTTATTTAGGCTAATTACAAGGCACAACCTTTTTTAATCCGGGCTAGCCAGGATTTTGACTAGCCAGGCTACTTTTACTTCGGCTGTCCAAAATTTTCATTTATGGGACTGTCCAAACTCCACAGCCCCCCAAACCCGAAAATCACTCTCATTTCTAAATTTCACTTTCTCTCTTCACAAATCCTAGTTTTCTTCTTCTTCTATCCATCTTCTTCTTCTCCACCATTTCTATTCTCACATCTTCATCAAAATCCTAGTTTTTTTCTCATCATCATCATCTTCTTCTTCTCCACCATTCCCATCATCACCATCTCCATCAAAACCCTACTTTCTTTCTATTTCCCAATTTCGATGGCACCCAAAAAATTAAATAAACCCTAAAATGTATGAAAATAAAGGTTAAATACTTCTTTTCTCACAAAGAATGCATTAAAATAAATCCTAAAATACATATTTCACTCTATTATCAAGATTAAAATAAATCCTAACATGTTTTTTTCATTCGGAAATGTCGACTTTAGGACTGCCAGAAATAGTGACAGTCCTGAAATGAACTTGCTGTACAGCAAGTATTTTTCAGGACTGTCTCAATTTCTGGCAGTCCTCAATATGTTTAGGACTGCCAGAAATTGTGGCAGTCCTGTTGTAGAGCATGTCCCTTTCAGGACTGCCACAATTCCTGGCAGTTCTTATTACTTCTAGGACTGCCAGAAATTGTGGCAGTCCTGTTGTACATCGAGTTTATTTCAAGACTGCCACAATTCCTGACAGTCCTCATTACTTCTAGGACTGCCAGCAATTGTGGCAGTCCTGTTGTACATCGAGTCTATTTCAAGACTGCCACAATTTCTGGCAGGCCTCAATACTTCTAGGACTGTCAGAAATTGTGGCAGTCCTGATATAAACCCAATTATTCTACAACTAGGATTTCTTCCATAGTTTTCTTCTACAACTAGGATTTCATGCATAATTCTTCTATTAATAAAGAAAAATTGGTTAATAGACTAATAGATTAATAGATTTGATAGATTTAATAACCAAATTTCTTCTACAACTAGGGTTTCATCCATAATGTCCAAACAAGAAGAAGAAAAGTAAAGTAGGATTTGGAGAAAGAGATCTGAGAAATTAGAAGAGAGCAAAAAATTAAAATAAACTAGGTTTGCAAAAATTGATGTTCTTGTTCTTGTTTTTTTTTTTTTCTTGTTCTTGTTCTTCTTCTTGTGAGGAATGGAGAGTGAGTAAGAAAACAAAAATTATAACACTTATCTTTTATACCTACCACTTGGATAGCCCTGAGTAATTTTTTCAGTAACAAACTTGTAAATAATAGAAAACTAATATTGAATAGCTCTGATCAAAATGTGCTGTGCCCTTATAATTTACCTTTATTTATGTTTTGGATTGGAAGCGAGATGGGAGAGATTTTAGTTTGGGGAATTGTATATTTGTTTGGCAGCTCCCGACCCATCTCGTTCAGACTCCACACACAGCATTGAGATTCTCCGTGCTCCTTTGGACTGTACTGCACTGTCAACAAATCCACATTTACTCTTTTGGCTTTTCTTCTATAGTTGAGATCCCATTGTAAGACTTGGTTTTGTGTTTGGTAACTTTTATGGATAAAGACAAAAAAAATTATTTTAAAAAAAGTAGGAAAAAAAAAATTCCTGTTTTTTATAGAGATATAATTAGTATTTTATTCTTGGTATTCTTTATTCATTTTGTAGGGACTATGAAATAAATTCTCCTATAATTTTCTCATTTTTTTTTCCATTTTCCTTTGGCTCTTGAAAGAAAAAAATTTAGTGGGACCCACAGTTCTTTTTGATATTTTAGCAAATGCCTCATTCAAATTATTAAAACTAGCGTATACTCCACTCCTTTTAAAAAAAAAAACTAGCAATTGTTCTCATTCATTTGTATGGAACAAATAACATTTTAAGATATACTCCCACTATTTATCAAACTTTTAGATTATTGACAAAGAAATGGAGCATTTATTTTTTAAGAATAAGAATATATGTTAGTTTCTATATTCTAAATGAGGACATTTGATAAAATATCCTCTATTTTTTCCTTAAATTTTCCTTCCCTTCCCAAACATCGTTTCGTTTGATTTCCTTAACTTGTTTTCATCCTCACTTTTCTCCAATTCTCAAATAGTATCTTATAGTTCCCACTCTCACTTTCTCTCCGTTATTGTATCTAACTTTTAGGCGTACGTTGATTTGCATATGTTAGTATTAACTTTTGTATTGTTGAAATAGTATAAAAAAAAAAACCTTTTTAATTATATTTAATAAAAAAATCGTACATAGCACTAGGGCATGTTTTGTTCTTTATCCTGATAAGTGTGGAATTGAAAATTAGAAGAGAATATGGAGGACTTTAGATGCCATGTATGTAGGAAAGTGAAATCCAAAGTCCAAACCCTCTTTGTGAATATTTTTACTTTCCATGGAATGTTGGTTGGTGCATCAATTACATTTTTTTTTACTATGATACCCTCAATGCCACCTTGAATTTGGGTCATAATAACATAATAAATTTAATGAAATATTATTTATGAAAATCTAAACAAATTAAGATTTCTATTCATGTATGAAGCAAACATGAAAATAGAATAAATAATTTTTTCGGGATACATATTTTTAACCTAACCAAACATTGGTATAGAATGTTGAATTTCTTTCTCATGGATAACGAATATAAAGTTGATTCTTATGAATATAAAACATTAGACGTTCCCTAAAGCTATGAGAAAACAGAAACAACATATATATTGACAAATTTGTAAAAGGATAAATGAAATGCTCTTAGGTCAACAACATACATGGATTGAACGTTTCTCTCGTAACTCATAGATTAAATTTGTAATAAAATTAAACAAAATTATCAACAAAAAAATAAACAATTTTATTAACTTAACAAGATTATTAAAATAAATATCTTTAGGATGGACATTTATTGGAAAAAAACTGTTCTTAGATTGGACTTTTCTTTTACAATTAAAAAAAATATATAAATTTATATTGGTAAGAAAACATCCTTAGGAATAACATTTTTTTTACAAATATTAAGAATTAAACTTTTATATATTGTTTTACATGTAAACCTTTATTATTTAATGATTTGCATATAAGTATATTTTTATTTATTTTTTACATTTTAAAAATAAATTATTATTTTTACATAGAATTTTTTTTTTACGTTTTTTCACTATATTGGACATTATAACAACAAAGGTTTTATTCTTTATTGTTTTGGTCAGTTGTATATTATGTTGGAACAATTTTGCTAACCCATTTGGTTGTAAATAAGTAAAGTGAAAAAGGTGAACATATATTTTTTTCACTTTTGTAATTTTTTATATTTAGTTACTAAGTAAAGTCTGACATGTCAAATTAATTTTTTTTTATTCACCACTCAAGTGATATTTGGATAAAATTTTACTTTAAGTTATTTTATTTGCACATTACCATGCTGGAAAAAGTAATATAATTGACATTTTTGAGGAAATAAAATCTTGTAACCAAATAAAAATTTCAAAAAAAACTCGCATGTAGATTTTTATCGAGTCATTTTTTTAAACTCTACTCACTTGCAACCAAACAATTGCATTGGTTTAAAACAATTTGCATTCACTTGCATATTGCTTGCACCAAACAATTGCATATACATAAATATAGTTGTAGTTTCTTTTCCTTTGTCATGGTTGTGTAGTTCTTATGCTGCTAAAGTTAGTTATAAAACCTATTTGGTTGCTTAAAAGTCAACGGATAACCTACAATTTCTAGAAAATGTAAATACATTTTTGTGATAAACCATAGATGAGGCATTTGGTTGGCCGTAAATAGGGTTATATGTAACACTTTTTGAACCATTTACAATATTTTCTTCAGAAATTTTCATATAGAGTAAAAAAATTTAACGAAATTGTAAAAAAAGTAACAAGTTTAGAAAAATTTTAATTTGGGTAACGAAACAACATCATTGATGGCGCATGCTGTTCACTGATGGCATTTCCTCTCTTGGAAATTTCGCCTTCGGCCACGCGCCATAACCCATGGCCCTTCCCGAGCACCATCCCATCCCACCCCCACCACACGCCATGAGGCGTGACCTTTTCCGAGGCACCATCCCATCCCACCCCCACCACACGCCATGAGGCGTGGCCTTTCCCAGCCAACCACTCCACCACCCATAACACTCTATTACTCATGGAGCACCACACTCCACCACCAATAACACTCCATTACTCATGGAGCACCACTCCCATCACGAATCATGACACTCCATTACTCATGGAGCACCACTCATGACACTCCATCACTCATGGCGTGCTACCCATGACACTACATTACTTATGGCGTGCCCGGCCGACCACACTTCTGCAGTACCCAAACCCCTCAGCACGCCATAGGAAATGTTGTTTCGTTACCCAAATTAAAATTTTCTCAAACTTGTTACTTTTTTCACAATTTCGTTAAAATTCTTTACTCTATATAAATTTTTTTGTATTTTCTTTAATATAAATTAATTTTTAGATGCTATTTAATATAAATTGTGGTTTTTATCAAATCCTCCAACTGTTATATATTTGTGGGGGCGACAATAAATACAACATCATTTACGACAATATTTTTTATATAATTTACACCATTTTTATCATTTATTTTCATTCAAGAGTGATTTGTTTGTTTGTAGTTGAAACTTTCTTACAACATTTGATGTTGTAATTAGAGTTATAATCAAAAGAGCTGCAACAAATGATGCAGCAATTGGTACATGTATTTTAATTTTTGTTGCATAATTATTCCATTTACAACCAACCAAGCTTTGAAATTTATGTAAATGCTGCAAAATTGAAAATAAAAATTTCAGACATTTTCAACTTTTATTTGAAATAGACTTGACACTTTCAACAATCAAAATGGGTTTCTAGTGAATCGCACGTTCAAGCAATCAAACAATTGTTTGTGGAATTACTATTTCATACTGGTTAATATTGACCAGAGTAGGAACAATTTATCTACAAGTCCCAAAATGGAACTTATTAAGAAAGGGATTAAAAGAAGGAAAAAAAAACATAAAATGGTTAACTGACCGAATTTGGAGAAATTATTTGTCACGACCCGATCCCAACTAATTGGGTCGAATTGGATCATGCCCAGCCTGCACCGTTGTTGAGACAGCGGCAGTAAGCTGTTCAGTAGCAGGTAACCACACAACAACACTATATTTGTCACAACTCAACATCGGAAAATTTAAAACTTTATTAAACTTTTACAATGAAATGAAAGATACAACTTAAACCATTTTCTACATACATCAAGAAGGAAAGAAAACACTAGGCAAACAGCTCATCAGTCTCGAAATCCTCGTCTTCTAGTTGGGACCTTGAAAATATCGCGGAACAAAGCCTCATCAGTGATACCTAAAAATGTTGGGTCTCCAGTCAGGAGGGAGCAAAGTACAATTCATGCAAATTTGACAATTGAAATAATAATAGAATCATGCACTTTTAAACAGTTTTGAAATCCACAATAAAGCAGTTACAGTTTTAAAACAGTTACAGTTCTGTGATGTGAATAGGCAATGAAATATGACCGGCTTGGGTTTGTTACAGTAAGGTACGGCTTATCCCCGTGTGTATGAGGGGTAAGCTAATAAAGTTACAGTAGTTACAGTAGTTACAGTAGTTTGGATGTGGTCATACTCATTACACTACTCCCCCAGTCCCCAATAGTTACAGTAGTTACAGTCAGTGCTCTCAGAGAGAGTTCTGTGTTGTATCGTGGTTTAAACTTGCATTAAAACGATTACTAAATAATTGTAAACTAACACAAAATGTACTTGCCTCAGGTTTGACTGGACTAGAAAGATTGATACGTCGGGATGGAAGTTCAGACTCTTCCTCGAAATCCTACATTCGATAAGCTGTCTCAGAAACCAAGAATCGTTAATGCTAACTAAGCTAGTTGCAATATCTAAACTGTTCCCTAGTCAATTTTAAATCTTTTAATTAGCTAACACAAGCAAAACGCGATTATTAGTGCGTTGATTTAATACGAGGGAAAAGATCGTTTTAACTTTGAATTCGGAAACATCGTCGCTGCCAGATTATTTTAGAAAAACTTGATAATTTTTATAAATATAAATATAAAGTTAATTTTCTTATTTAGTGAGAAATACGTGACTTTTAATTACTAATAAACTTGTCAATTTAGGTGAGAAAATATTAATTAATTTTATACGAAAATACTTTTTAGTCATTTTAATCGTTAATAGCAAAAACTCGAAAAACCAGAAATGACAAGAAAATCTAAGCTATTACAGTTACAGACCACAGCCAGCTGGGCTTATGCACATTACAATTTATTTACATAAATTGAAATAAGACAAACCGCCGTTAGTCTTAAACTGAAATATTAAATAAATATAAATAAAAATTTAATATAAAAATAAGAGTAAATTATAGGTCTCAGATATGGTCCGATCCTCAACTTGGCTAATTGCCTCAACGTCCGGGCGGGACCGGTTTCGTTTGCACTTAGCCGGGTCCATTGACCGATACGGTCGTCACCCAAAATCAAATATCGAATAAATTCCGAAAAAATCATTTTAAATTCATTTTTAAAAATAATCCAGGATTTACGGAAAAATCGGGCAGCATCTCCTCTGTTTTTGGTCAACCCAAAAACTGGAAATTGGCGCCGATAATTTCCTGCAAATCCCAAACCAAGAAAAAACCCGAATTTATATATATATAAGTCCACAACCAATCCACAGAATAATCGGGACGACCCGAAATAATTTCGGAAGTCCGATTCCAATCCACAAATCACATAACGTTCCCGAAAAAATCCGGAAAGCTAAAACATACCAAAAATTCATTCCCGAAATATTCCGGGAATCCAAAATAATTCACAGGACCTTTCCGAAAGTCCCGAAAAATTACGACGTCGCTAGAACCGAATTCCCAAAGGGAATCGGGGACCATTTCATCATCGACTAAAATAATAAAATGAGCGGGACAGGGGGTTATACCTCGGATTGCTCGGCTAGAGCTCTCAGATGAATAATAGAAAGAATAGAGATCCAGCACAGCAAAAGTATTTCCGAAAACAGTGCTGAAATCAGCAGCGTCGTCGAAAATGCTGGAAAATGCCGAAGCTAGGGCACGGCGGGAAACAGCAGGGAAAGCTCGCCCAAAGGGAACTGACCAGGGGCGCTGGCCAAAGGGGGATCGGCCAACGGGGAACAGCAGCTAGGGCGCTGGTGACAGGGACGCAGAGGGGCATGCCGGAGTCGGGGCTGGTCGGCGGGGAACGCCGGCGTCGACGCGCAAGGGCGGCGCTGTCGGCCGGAGGGAGGCGCGAAGGGGTCGGCGGACGGCTGGAACTCGCGGGGGAGCGGGGCTGGCGCGAAGGGCGCGCTGGTCAGGATCGCCGGAGTCGGCGCTGGAGGGCGGCGACATGGGCGGTTGGCCGGAGCACAGGCCGGGGCGCGGCCGTCGGAGGGATGGCTCGGCCGCGAGCGCGCTGGTCGGGGTGACCGGTCGGAGGATGGTCGGGGCGCGCTCGGGTTTGAGGGGCGAAGGGGGTTGAGTTGTGCTCCAGAGAGAACAGAGAGGGAGAGAGGTGAGGTTGGTGGGGAAACAATGTTCTGTGTGGGGGAGTTGAGAGAAGAATAAGAGAGTTAAAATCTGTTCTTCATGAGTGAGTGAGGAGGTGGGGTGAGAGTGGAGTAATTAAAGGGGAGTTGGGGCTTGCGTGTGTGCTGGAGAGTGAAGAAAGGGAGGAAAAATAGGAGAGTGGGGTTTTACCATTTCGTGTGTGTGAGTGAGTAAATGCTGGTCCTACGGGACCAGCTGTCACGACCCGTTACCCAAATTGTTGGGCCAGGCCGAGCCATGTCCAGCCTACGCTTGTTAAAGCGTAGTAAGCTGTTCTAAGAATAGACAATAAAGGATCTAAGCTACTAACGGTTCTAAAATCACATTTAAATGTTCATCACAACACAGCATCTATAAGCGAAGGTAAACAAACACAGATTTAATAATACATAACGAAAGTATCTAACTGGAGACAAAGTCCAGTATCCAAATATAAGAACAGACAAAGTCTAAGTCTACTAAACACATAAAAGATAACTAAGCAAGGTTCCCCGCTGGGGCCTCTTCTGGAGCTAAGGCCAGGTCCATGGTAAGTAGGGCATGTATCCTCAGGACTATCATCTGTAATATTTTCAACAGGTCCAATCAGGACAGGAACGAGTACAACCCATCTAGAAAATTCAAGTAAATGACAGAGAACTCCAAAGCAGTTATAGACAGTTTTATTGATGAACATGGTACTTTATATTCAGGTGATGGTATAGAGAAACAGTTAAGATACAAGAAAAGAAAGGTAACTAAACAAGAGAAGAATCATGGCAATGATGACAGTAATAAAAGCTAACTGAACTAGAATAACATGTATGAGTCCAGACAGTACAATATAAGTCTAATGTAATCCCAGTGTGAGTCCAGTCCATATAATCCGATACCAGATGAATTCCAGTACAAGATGAGTCCAACAGTGATCAATGAATCCAGGGTGAGTCCAACTATGATCTAACAGTGTATTTTAAAATACCGAGGTCGACATGTAAACGGCTGTAGGTATCAGGCACATCTCTTACGGATCAGGCAAGAGATGGCTATGCTTCCAGTAGATTCTAGTTGGAGATTCCAGATTTGGGGTATGTCTACAAGTCTTACTCAATATTTTCCCGCCCAGCAAGTGAATCCAGTACAAGACACAAGAATCGAGATGAGTCCGGCCAAATGATGATTCCAGAAATGATTCCGGAATGATTCCAGTAATAGAGGTCAGTAAGTAAGGTATGTGTCGCATACATGAATCCAGAAATATCCATACGTGTTGATACAGAGAATCACATAGAACTAACTAGAACTGAAATACAGTAATTGACAAATAAATGAGAGAACTATCAGAGAATGTACTCGCCTGATACTCTGTAAAGAGTAGTGTAATATCAGATGTCTGTACCAGGGTCACAATGTCCTAAAATAGAGTAATACAGTTATGACATGTCCAAAATAAAAGTAAACGAAAGAACTAATACAATCTATATGATTTCTAAGCCAATCTAGGTCAAAGTCAACTCTAATCAAACATTTTAGTCAAACTAGTCAAGTGGGGACCTAGCATAAAAAGTCTAATGTGGAGTGCCACTATACACAAACTAACTTCGTAGGATCTTTACACTAGTGCGGGGTGAGGTCCAATACGTCTATAACTCAAAACAACACAAAATATTAAAAGTCGTAATTATTCAATAAATAAATCAAACTGTACACTAAGTTCCAACAATTTTTGAGATAGACAAAAAGCTCAAATATATATAAAATAAAGTACCAAAATGATCCTTGTTAATTATAGAAATTTATACTAATTTTTCTGGGATTTATAAACCCTCACAAATATTTATTAAAAATCAGCAAAAACATGTATCCTGAAAATGAGTTCTGTTTTCCCATTTTTATAAAATACCAAAAGTACTCATTAAATGCCGGAAAAATTATAATAAATTAGCTAAATTAACATAGTATTTAAATATAATTTTCCCAGATTTTTACAGAAATTAAAATATATATAAAAATTCAAAAACAGAAAGTAACAATTTCTGGAAAAATAATTAATTATAAATTAAGGATAATACATAAACAAAATCTACAGATGTTATCGGATGATAAAATAAATATCACCAACGTGTCCAGAACGGTCAATTCAGCTAGGATAGCCTACCCATAAGTCCAATTTGGACACAGGGGCAAAACGATAATTTTGGGTCAAAATGATGTCCGCCGTTGGACACACTTGCACCGAAAAGCGTGTCGGAATAGAAGTCTACAAAATCTAGCAAATTATATGTCCACGAATTCAGAATGATGATACGAACCCAACGGTATGTCCAAAATGGAATTCCAATGTGCCGATCTCAAAATGATACGTTGGCACGACACTTGGTATCCGGTTTGCACGGAAATGCGTGCCGGAGCAAATGTCTTCAAAACTCAGCAAATTATATGTCAACGAGTCCAGAATGATGATACGAACTTAACGGTATATCCGAAACTGGATTCCGATGAGCCGATCTCAAAGTGACCCGTTGACTCGAAAAGTGGGACCCGCTTTGCACCGAAATGCGTGCCAGGGCCCACGTTCTCTAAATCAAGCAAACTTTATATAAAAACATGCCAGAACGACGCCACGAGTCTACTGGTGGTGTCAGAAATTGAATCCGGAGTCCCGGGTTCAAAAGTGGAATTTAACAAGTGCAAATTAAAGAATTCGGACGGCCAACTTTGGCGTCGAATTCGACCAACCGAACGTACTTATAATGAAACGAAACCTAAAGGATGCAGGAAGAGGGTTATACCAGCTGTGCACCGGAACTGACGGCACGCAAAACGGAGCTGCGACGACGAAGATACGAACCTGCGAAGTTGGCGTCACAAAACTGTCCAAAAACAGTTCAATTTAAAACGTCAACTTGGTGGCCAGTTTTGAGGTATCAAACGATAAAATTAACGGACGAAAATTGACAGGAGTGAAGTGCTATATACCGAGATTGCGACGGAGCGAAGAAATTGCCGATCCAACGGTCGGATTTGCGGGAAAACGTGCGCGAAGTTGCTGCGACGGAACGTAAATTCTGAATCAATCCCGCGCGCGTCACGACGGAACTTCGTGCGAAACGCACGAATCGTCTCGACGGCGCGTCCCGGAGGACGGTGGCCGTCAGGGGGCTGCTCGTCGGAGTGGGGCGCACAGCCAGGAGGCCACGGCGGCCCGCGCAGCGGCGCACGACGGAGGCCCGCGCGCGCGCGCGCGTGCGCGCCTGCATGCGTGCAGCAGCTGCTGCTGTGCGCTGGTGGCGCGCGGCCAGGTGCAGCAGCTGCGGCGGCTGTGGCGAGAGCGGCCTGACGAGGTCGGCGGTGGCGCGGCCTCGACGAGGGCGGAGGTGGTGGTGCGGCTTGGTGAAGTGGTGGTGGTGAAGACCATGGTGATGGTGGTGACATTATTGAAGAGGAGGAGGAGGAGAAGATGGAGGAGCTCGGTGGTCGGGGCTGAGCTCGCCGGGGTGGTGGCCGGCGGCGCTCGGCCGGGGAGGAGGTCGAGTGAAGGAGTGTAATGGTGGTGGCTGTGTGTTGTTAATAATAGAGGGGGAGAGAGATGCATGTAGGTGTGTGTTTGTATATAATAGAGTGAGAGAGAGTTGATATTTGAATGAGAGGGGGAGCGAGAAAGAGGTCGGCCAAGGGGTGTTGTGTGCTGGATGAGAGAGAGGGAAGGGGGGGTGCTGTGAGCTGTAAAGAGAGAGGGGGTAAGGTGGTGTTTGTTTGGGGAGAGAGAGTAAGATATATATATATATATATATATATATATATATATATATATATATATATATATATATATATATATATATATATATATAGATATTTGTAAAGTGGAGAGAGAAGAAAAAATAGATTTTTAAAATAGAAAAAATAGGAAAATTATGCGGGGTATTTGGACAGTCATGAAAGAACAATATGGAGCTTGGGTTCGGGTTCGGTCGAGCCGGATTGGGTCAAAATCGAACCGGGGGCAATAATTAAATTAAAAATGGATATTTATAATCACGGGAAAATAAATAATATACGGGAACTCCAATAAATGGGACACAAGTTTTATGGGGGTAGTAGGCTTCATGTGGGCCACGTCTATACTTCGGGTTGACAGGTTGGGTCGATGTCGGGTCCCGAAATTAAATTGGAAAATAAATCAGGTTTCACGGTAGAAAATAAATCGGCCTAAATTGACCCGGAAGTTGTGCGAAGAAAATGAAGCACAAAATGGAGTGTCTGAGTGGGACACGAAGGTCATGGGTGAAGAGCGTCTCGAGTAGATCATTCATGAGAAGTTGGTTCTGGGAAAACGACTGGTCTCGTGCTCCTAAATTAAAAGTCACGGTGACGTGCAAACGACGATAAAAAATAAAAGTGGGAATAATTATTGAATGATTAATCGGTCTAAGTTGACCCGAACTTGTGCGATACAAAAAGAGCACAAGGGAACGAGTTCAAGTGGGACACGATATATCAACAGGAAGATAATCTTGCCTACTTCAAAACTCGTGAAGAGAGTTTACAGAGATTGGTATCCCTGACGCTCCAGAAGTCAAAGTTACGGAAAGGCACATAAATGATCAAAACAATTAAATGAATAAAATATTTATCGATAATAATTCATTCAGAAAAATAAAAATAAACCCTGAAATTTAGGGGGCTTACACCAGCTGAGATATTTATTATTATTATTATTATTTTATATATTAATAATGATTAACCAAATCAAAATCAGATTTAAAAGAAAGGAATTGGGCTCAGGTCTGGGTCTGGATTCGGATTCGGGTCTGGGTCTGAACTCAAAGATCCTTGTTATTATTATTTTCGAAATCATTTGTACTCCAAAAATATTTAATAATAATAATAATAATAATAATTTTGGAAATACTAATAATAATAATGATAAATCACCATTTAATTAAATAATCACAGGATATGGGTTTCACATTATTGGATAGTCCGATCTCACCATGTGACAATAATGAATGATGAGCCCGGCCACTAATTTGTTGACACTTGACATAATCCATTATATCACTACATTTCTCTTATTTTTTAGGTCAAATTTTTTAGGGTGCTGCTATTAGCACTCATATAATGTCATTCGATATTCTTCTTTAATTTTTTTAACATTCAAATTTTAAATCTACTCCTACATTAAATATGATATTAATTTGTGTATGGATGGAGAGAGAAATGTAGGATGATATTTTAGGAGTGCTAATAATATTAATGTATGGATAAATTTAGAATTTGAATGTTAAAAAATTAAGAGTGTCGAATAACATTTTAGGAGTGCTAATAGCATCATCATTTCTTTTAGCATTTTTGAAATAATTTTTTTTAATAATTATATGCTAAATGATTTTTTTAATTTTTTTATATCAAATATTATACTAAGTGTCAAGAAATTAGTGGTCGGAGTCACCATTCACTATCTTCACTTGGTGAGTCCGGAACACAATAATTTCTCACGGATTTGCAAAACGGTTGACCAGAACCCAAAGCGCCGATTCAAAAACTGTGTGTCCCTGCTCCTTTCTGGCGCTGTTGTCCTCAAATTCCATTTCAAGAAAGACTACCGGACCTTCCTCGAACACCAAAAAAAAGGAAAGAAAAAAAAGACCAAATCAAGAATCCGTCGGCCGGGAAAGCGATGGAACCGGCAGTTGAACCCAAAACGCCGGATCGGACGGCGATCAGCCGGAAGAGCCCCCTCCCTCCGCCGAACCCAAGCCCTCGCCGGCGCGGTCGTCGGATCACAAGTCCGTCACTTGGAGCCGCGATCTGCCGAATGAGATTCCTCCGGAGGAGTCCGAAAGTACTTTACGGTTTTCTCATCGATCCCTTTCTTTTCTTGGTTTTTAATTTTTTGGGAATTTTATTTGGGAATTTTGGGTGATTTGTAATGTGGGGATTTTGTAGGTACGACAGCGAAGGACGTTCTGGGAAGGTGGAGGGAGAAGATCGGCGAGACGACGAAGAAGAAGGCTGAGGCTTGGAAGAAACACGTGGCAACATTGTGAGTTTCTTTTTATTGTCCTTTTCCATTTTTAGAGTTTCTGCGATTTTGTTTGTATCTGTTTGAAAATTTTCATCAAACCCCTAAAAAGAACAAATGGCGATGCTGAGGATGGCTGTAGAAACGACAAAATGTTTACAATCCCTTACAATTATGATGGTGGCATCGGTGGAGTGGTTATAATGTCAGATGTGGATAGTGCTGGTGCTGGTGTGAGAGTGACGATCGGAGATGTAAGAGGTTTTGTTTTTGTTGACGACATTGCATGAACTGCATGTTTGGCACAAAGCTACATTCCATGGACACGAGTACATATGACACGCTAGGTCAGAGATATGGGTTCCCAATACTACATTTCTAGAAAATTGTAGGATATGGTGTGGATAGGCTATATTTTGTGCATCCTAGTGCCACGAGGCTCCTGCTTACACTCATATATATATGGAGAGTGTTCTCGTGACTCGAACTTGCATCCTCCATTAGATGTTAATGACAGCTGTATTTATGCATGATTGGGATATTAACTAGGTTTCAAAAAGATATAGTGAAGTTTTGTAACAAAGAAATTACTTCCTCATATTTCAAATATGTTTGGCATGAACGCCACCATGCATAATCGCTTTCAGCCACTTTCAACCATGTTTTGGTTTCTTTGGAGCTGACACATTAGTGTCGAGGAGGTTTTGTGTAGGATACATGATAGATACGTATACAGTCCTCCATAAGAGTATCTATGCAACCTAGATGACATGATATGAATTAGGTGTCACAAACACGTAATTTGGTGGGTCCTTCTCTTTTTTGGAGCATGTTAACCTACCTTAGGCCCGGGTGGGGGTTGAGTTTTCGGTTTTCTTTATATAGTTCTGTTGAGTTTTCGGTTTTATACATATAATGTCAGTTGTTTCCTATAATTTTTGATAACTTGTTTAATTATTCACAACTAGATTGTATCCCAAGTGATAAACTAATGCTAAGACAACAAGGAGCTTGAATTCAATTCTCACTATACACCTTTTTTAATAATTTTTTTGTATAACCTTTTCATCATGTTCCCCTGAATTTTAGGTTAAAGTATTCCGCCCCCCTCAAAAGAATTTACAGTTTGCCCGTATGTGCCCCGACACAATGTGACACGTACCCACATTGTTTTGTTTTTTGGGTGTCCTTGTTTCCTAGCCGTAGAATTTATCCACAACCGATATGAACACAAGGTATGCTCTCTTATGGACTCACCTTAAGTGTTGTTAGTTTTCTTCTCGTAAGCCGTCTTATAAGGATAAATATTGCAATATCAATTTATTATACCACTTGTAGATTTGGAGAATCCTCATTGTGGTTAATTGATTAAGGATCTATATGGTGATGTCAATATATTTGAGTGCTTCAAGATTTAACACAGAAGATTTTGGAGTCAAACAGCAAACAAACTAACGAAACAGTAACAGAATTATTGGAAGGAAAAAAAACTATTTACAAAGTCTCAGTATTCTGTTTAACAATTAACATAATTACTCAAACCTTAGTTCCCACAAAAGTTTCAGGAACAAGACACAGTAGATAAATCCTACAATATATAATAAGCAATAACAAAAAAAACGAAGGGTTGTATCTGATCTGCCACTGTTTTCTAGTTTACTTATGCTGTTAGCGAATTTATATATTACACATAAGAACAATAATGTTACCTACTAGATAGTGAATACAATGACATTAATATACCAAAAATAGGAAGAAATATTGTACCTACCATATTATTTGCTCTTTTTTTAACTGTGTACAGGCAAATTTACATGCCACTACTTTGTGATGCATGTAAAAATGGTGTATGGAATATTCTCGTGGATACCTGTCCAAAAAAATCCATGTTGTATACGGAGGTAGTTTCTGCACTTCTGGCAATTTGATTGGTCTAACTGCACTCTTCCCCGCAAAATTGCTCCCGAAAGCAACAGTTGATGTGGCATTTGAACTTTCTTCTTGGGAGTTACAGCTGTCTTTTTCTCCACAAGACAGTTCAAGACTATAGGCTAGGATTCTAACGCCCTCTCCTCCCCCACCTTACTAGCATTACCAGTAGACCACCCCCTTGGTGGTTTTTTTTACAAGTTTTATTTAGATTATCACTAGAGTTTATCTAGTTGTAGAAAGTGGATAATTTGGCCAGGCTAATGGTTTAGGAAATGAAAATAGTTTGTAAGCTCTGGGAAACATTAACATTTATTTAGTTGGTAACAATTTGTCAATTTACTATAGCATGCTCCAAAAGCGTGTTGCTATGCACATGGATGTTGGAAGGCCCATGAGGTAGGTTTGTCTGGATCATCAAAAATTGTAGTACCTTTTCTTCTGTCCTTTCCTAAAGTAAGTTTTCCAAAACATGTATTTTGAAGTGGTATCCAAGATATCGTCCTTAAAAAGACAAATGGAAAATTTTCGATATATATATATATATATATATATATATATATATATATGTTTTTTTATTGACTTAGAAAAGGCTTAAAATTGAGTTCCTAGAAAGATATGTAGTAGGATTTGTATAATAAAAAAGTTCTTAGTAGTTATATTGAGAATATTAAGTAATGTATGATAGAGTTACGATAACTGTGCGAACTTTTAGAGATAGTAAATCGTTCCTTATTACCATTGGCTTACATCAAGAATCAACATCGAGTTCTTAAATTTTTGCAGTAGTTATGGGTGAAATAACTAGACATATTCAGGAGGAGGTTCCATGGAGTATAATGTTTGCTGATGATATTTGTATTGGTTGATGAAAGCCTAGAAAATTAGATGCTAAAATAGAAGCGTTTAGAAAAACTTTGGAATCTAAGGAATTTATAATTAGTTGAACAAAAAACAAAGCATATGAAATAAATTTCAACCCGAAGTCAATGAGAAATGGGAGGGGAGTCCATAGACGGACAAAAGACACCTAAGAATGATATATTTCAATATTTAAGATCAATCATTCATCATAATGGAGATATTGAAGCGATGTTATGCATATAATTAATCAGTTAAAATATGATGGTTGAAGTGGAGAAGTGCTTATGGAGTACTTTATGGTCGCAAGATACCTCTAAAGCTATGTTGTCACAGGCGACTCCTAGGCGGCCTAGACGTGCAGGTAGGAGAAAGCTCGTCCCGACCTAGGAATTTTTTTTTCTGGGTTAGGTGATTCTCGCCTGGCGTGCCTGGGCGCCCGTCTAGGGTCGACCAAGGAAAATTATAGGCGGTTGGAAGTCAGGTATTTTTTGCTGGTTTTGTTTTTTTGTTACTTCTGTTTTATCTTCATCATCTTCTTCTTTTGCTATCCAATTTGCTGCTAGTTCTGTTTTTTTTATGCTTGTCATTTTTTTGCTTCTTCTTCTTCTTTTTTTTTTTTTGGAAAATAGCAACTGTGTAATAATAGTAATATACATAACTGTAGATTTTTCTGCAAAATAGCAGTGTGTCCTGGGCGGACGCCTAGGCATGCCTAGGCGAGGCAGTGGTGGATTGTCGTCTCGCCTAGTGCCCAGTACAACATGGCTCTAAAGTTGAAAGAAAATTCTACAAGACTGCTACAAGATCGGCTATACTTTATGGATCGAGGTGTTAGACAATTAAGAAACATGTCCAAAAAGTTAGTTTAGCCAAAATGGGAATATTAAGATAAATGAGTAACGATATATGAAAGGATATGTTAAGAAATGAGTGTATCTGTAGGAAGAGATGACTCCAATTGATGACAAGATGATAGAAAATCTATTTAGATGGTTTGGACATGTGCAACACAGACTAATAGATGCTCCCGTAAAGAGGAGCGATAACGTGGTAGTTAATGGAGGCCTACATGAACATAGTTTGAAGTGTTAAAGAAGGATATGGACGCATTATATCGGAAATAAGCCACATAGCCGAATGGAAGAGGATTCAAAAACCGATACCAAATATTTGGGACAAAGGCTTTTGTTATTGTATCCAGGATACCCTTACTTCATGAAGGCTTGGGATAGAGGATTTGATGTTGATTTTATAATATAACATATGCCTGATTCTCATTATCCTATATAGCACTCATGCTTGTTACTTGCTTAAATCAATCGTCTGGAGTAGAGATTAACTTATGAAAACATATTTTTGCCAGCAGTATTGGCTTTGTTACATTTGTTATTTATGTACTGATAGTTAGCTTAGCTCTTTTTTTTTGAGTAATGTAGTAATATTTAGTTATTGCTCACTTTTTTCCTATAGATCCTTTTCTTCTTCTGCATATAGCATCTACAGTATCATAGTGTGGTAGTATTATATTTCTTCTTTATTCCAGTGAAAACAGGACCAATTGTTGCTGAAGCTGCTATGGGAAGGCTTGCTCAGGGAACCAAAGTAAAAGCAGAAGGTGGATACCAGGAGATTCCTGCTCCTCCTTCGTCGGCACCGGCATCAGATCACAAGTCCGTTACTTGGAGCCGCGATCTGCTGAATGAGATTCCTCCGGAGGAGTCCAAAAGTACGTTATGATTCTCATCTATCCCTTTCTTTTCTTGGTTTTTAGTTTTTCTGGGAATTTTATTTGGGAATTTGGGTGATTTGTAATTTGGGGATTTTGTAGGTACGATGGAGACAGTGAAGGATGTTCTGGGAAGTGGTTATAATTTCCGATGCGGATAGTGCTGGTGCTGGTGTGAGAGTGACGATTGAAGATGTAAGAGGTTTTGTTTTTGTTGATGACATTGCATGAGCTGCATTTTTGGCACAAAGCTACATTCCATGGGCACAAGTACATATGACACGCTATGTCAGAGATACGGGTTCGCAATACTGCATTTCTAGAAACTTGTAGGATATGGTGTGAATAGGCTATATTTTGGGCATCATAGTGCCAATAGGCTATATTTTGGGCATCCTAGTGCCATGAGGCTCCTGCTACACATGGTATGGGGAGGGTGAACATGCATGCAACCTTACCCTCATATATATGAAGAGTTTGCTTGCGTGACTTGAACATGCATCGTCCATTAGATGTTAATAACATGTATTCATGCATGATTGGAATATTAACTTGGTTTCAAAAAGATATGGGAAAATTTTAACAAAGAAATTACTTACCTCATATTTCAAATATGTTTGGCATGAACACCACCATGCATAATCACTTTCAAAAACTTTCAACCAAGTTTTGGTTTCTTTGGAGCTAGACACGTTAGTGTCGAGGATGTTTCGTGTAGGATACGTGATAGACACGGATACGGTCCTTCAGAAGAGTATTTATGCAACCTAGATGACATGATATTAATTTGGTGACACAAACACAACATTAATTTTGGCGTGTCCTTCTCTATTTTGGAGCATGTTGTGTCTAATATATTCCCGGGGTGGGTGGGGACCTACTTTAGGCTTTTTTTTGGGGGTGGGGGGTGGGTGGGTGGGTTCAGTATAGTTCTGTTGACTTTTCGGTTATATATATATATATATATATATATATATATATATATATATATATATATACGATGGCGGCGGCTACAGGAGACATCGGAAACCCTAGCTCTGCTAGGGCATCGCCTAATCGCGACGTGGAGGCGGCCAACCGCCCCCCGGACCGGGGGAAAGGCAAGGGGGTGGCGGGGGCGGTCGGTGGCGACCGGCAGGTGGCGGTCGGCGGCGGCGGGCCGCCGGCGAAGGGCGCGGCAGCCGTTGCACGCGTCCGCGCGGGCGCTGGTGCGCAGCAGGTTGACCGGGGAGGTCCGGCGACCCTCCCCCGGGGGCGGGCGGCGGCCGGCGACCCTCCCCAGGAGGGGGGGGTGGCCGGGGCGGGCTACGGGCGGTGACTTCCCTCCCGGGCACGGATTCGGCAGGGTGTTCGACGGCGGTGGCCTCCGGGGGCTCCCCGATGGTGTTCACCGCCCAAAGAACATCGTCGGGATTGGAGGATGAGCAGGGGGCTTGGACTACGGTCCAGAATCGGAGGGTTCGGCGAGGAGGAGGGCAAAGATCGCAGATCCCTGAGGCTAGGAGAGGCACAACTTATTCGCAGGGATCGGACAGGAGGGCGGGAATAGCCAGGAGAGCGGGTCCATCGGGGGGACAGGCACACTCGGGGGAACGGGAGGGACACGCCAGGATTGCGTGGCGGCCCCGTGCGAAAGGGGTGACGGGGACGGCTGTCCCAGTTATCGGAGGGAGAGTTACTGCTGCGAACATGAGTGCCAGGCCACCTCCGACGACTCCTCCTCGGAGTTCGGGCCCGCGGCCTGTATCCTAGGCCGATGCATGCAAGGTGGGGGTCGCCAAGACGCCGGCATCGATGGAGTACGTTGCACCTATGGCGATTGGGGGTGAGCTCTGCGCCGACTTCCCAGCCGACGAAGTGGCGAAGGTGACGGCATTCTGGGAGAACACGTTAGTGCTGTATGTGTTGGGGAGCAAGCCCTTCTACGGACAGATCAGATGATATGCGGACAGAGTCTGGCGGCCGAAGGGGAGCATGGAGTTCTTCTCCAAGGAGAACGGCTTCTACTTCGTTAAATTTGGGTTGGCGGAAGATGTGACTCGGATACTCCAGGGAGGGCCATGGACGTTTGACGGCCGCCTCATTATTCTGAAGCAATGGACCCCTGACTTGAGGTGTGAGAAGGAGGTGCTTAATGCTGTGCCAGTGTGGGTTCGTTTTCCTGAGTTCCCGGTACGCTTCTGGAGTGTCCCACTCCTTATGAGACTTGCCAGCCTCATTGGCAAGCTGATTAAGGCGGATGATGCCACCGCTTTCAGGTCTAGGCTGATGTATGCACGGGTATTTGTGGAGATTGACGCCAGGTTGGACCTGCCTGAGCAGTTGAAGTACAGGACACCTTCTGGCCAGTTCGCTATGCAGAAGGTGGAGTATGAGTGGGTCCCCCCCAGATGTCCGGCATGTGCCTGCTTCGGGCATCTCCCGAGTGCGTGTAGACGTAGGGGAGCTTCTGAGGTGGTGCCGGAGGAGGTAGTGCAGGAGGCAGGTGGTGCTGATGACTCCCCCGTTGTGGACCAGGTGGGCTTGATGGAGGATGATATGGAGGCAGACTCTTCCCCCATCTCGGGTGAAGATAAGGGGTCTCCGACGGAGGTTCTTACTGGAGCGATGGTTGAGTATGTGGGGACGAGGACCATGACCACTAGGAGTATGGGGCAGGAGGACAGGAGACAGGGAGATATAGACGCGCTAGCACTTCAGGTGTACAGTCGGAAGCGCCAGGCTACGGAGGCACATAGTGAGGACAGCGGACAGGGTGGGACAGAGAGAGTGTGGAAGGTCAATCCTAAATGGGTGGCAGTACTAGCACAGCCTCCCCCACAGGGGGACCCACACGGGGCCGCGGCCCCTGCTCTGCCCCTCCTTCTACAGGGGGATAGAGCTGAGGATACCAGAGATATGGAGGTTGCACTCTCCCCGGGTGCCCCTTCAGAGGATGTTCAGGGGACCCCACCCGCGGTTTAGATGTCGGCCCTTGCCTGGAATGTCCGGGGGGGTGTTCTCTGGGGAGATGGAGGGAGATTAGTGAGGTGCTGAGGAAGGAGCAGTGTGAAATCTCGATATTACTAGAGACTAAGATCAGGGGGGGCGAAAACTCTGTCCCGTAGAACTCCTACGGACTGGGTCCAGCTTCACAACCTTGGTCTCTGTGATATGGCGAGGATCTGGGTTAGATGGAATGGAGCTAGTTGGGAGGGTGAGGAGGTTTTCATGTCTGACCAGCTGGTGGCTATCTCCTTCACCAACAAGGGGGGGTTCCACTTCTTACTGGGAGTCGTCTACGGGCACAATGACAGGAGGCGTCGGGAGACCTTGTGGCAGGACATCATCAGGCTGAGTTCTTTAGCGAGGCATCGGCATCTCCCTCTTCTTATTATGGGAGACTTCAATGCTACGCTATACCGGGGAGAGAAGCTGGGGGGGCGGCCGGTGCCGGACCAGATCCTCTCAGATTTTCAGTCTTGCCTTCTCCAGTCAGGGCTCAGGGACCTGGAGAGGATTGGGCACATACGGACTTGGCACAACAAGGCGGAGGTGAGCAGGGTGGCATGCCAGCTGGATCGGGCGTTGGGGAACAGTGATTGGTTCCGCCTATTCCCCTCCTCTGTGGCTGAGGGGCTCCCTGCGGGGACCAGTGACCACTCGCCGATCCTGGTGCGCTTCGTGGAGAGTCCCAGATGGAGAGCCCGTCCGTTCCGGTATGACAACAGTTGGTTCCTATCGGCTGGCTATGAGGAGACTGTGGCGGGAGGACTTGGCCAGGAGGCGGTCGGCACTGCCCAATTTTGTATGGTTCACAGGCTGAAGAACGCCAAACGCGCCATCAGAGACTGGGTGAGGGCACTTCCCCGGACCTCCTTACAGGAGAAGGAGGCGGAGTTGAGAGACCTGCAGTCAGAGCTTCAGGGCGACATGATGAGTGGGGAGATGGCGGCTAGAGAGAAGAGGTTGGCTGCAGAGGTCAACACCTTGAGGCTTCAGCAGGAGATTAGTGCGGCCCAACGGGCCAAATGCTCCTGGCTCAAGGATGGGGATCGTTGCACCAAATTCTTCTATGATGTCATCCGGGCGCGTCAGCACCGGAACCGTATCCAGAGACTGATTGGCAGGGACGGGCGCCTTGTGACTGACCAGGTTGCTATCCAGGAGGAGGCTGTCCGGTTCTACTCTGAGCTCTATCATCAGACGGACTATCCCTCGGTTTTCCCGCAGCTGATTACGAAGACGCTAATTACGGAGTACGGCAATAGTCTTCTTATGGCCCCTATCCGGATGGCGGAGGTGGAGACGATTGTGATGCAGGCTGATGCTTCCAAGGCTCCTGGGCCGGATGGGTTCTCCAGTGGTTTCTACAAGCGCCATTGGAATATCCTCAAGGTCCCGGTCCTTGCGGCTGTTCAGGAGTTCTTTGATACGGGCAAGCTCCTGAAGGAGCTGAACCACACCTTCCTGACGCTTGTGCCCAAGAAGGAGGGGGCGACATCTCTTGCTGACTTTCGACCGATTGCTTGCTGTAATTATTTGTATAAAATAATTACTCATCTTATGTGCAGGAGGATGGAGGATGCTATGCAGGGTCTGGTATCTCGGAATCAGGCGGCCTTCATTAAGGGGCGGTCTATTGCGGAGCATAGCCTGCTGGCTCATGAGCTGATTCGGGAGTTCCACAAGCCTGGAGGGATGAAGGCATGTGTGAAGCTCGACCTGAGGAAAGCCTACGACACCGTCAACAGGGACTTCCTCTGTCATTTGATGGCTGCGATGGGCTTCTCCGAGACTTGGGTGGATAGAGTCAGAGAGTGTATCACCTCTCCTACTTTCTCGGTCCTCATCCAGGGTATCCCTTACGGGTTCTTTGGTAGCAGCAGGGGGCTTCGGCAGGGGGACCCGCTTTCCCCCTACCTATTCACCCTTGTGATGGAGTATTTCACATGTTTGATGGACATCGCGGTACATCGGGAGAGGATTGTACCGATATACAGTAGGGTCTCTCTGGTGGTCTCTCATCTCATTTATGCTGATGACCTTTTGGTCCTGTTGAGGCCTTCCATGCGAGGGATGAGGGAGCTTGCGGCAGTGATGGAGGAGTTCGGACAGCTATCGGGCCTTCGGTTAAACAGGGACAAGAGCAAAGTCTACTTCAGCAGCTCTTGCACTTTGAAGGAGGAGCGGGCCTTGGAGCTTGGGGTGAAAAAGGGGGACCTACCGGTGAAATATCTGGGGGTGCCCCTTTCCGTCAACTACGTGAAGGATCGTGATTGTCAGAGTCTGGTGGATTTTGCACAGAGGAGGGTTGAGGGTTGGCAGGCGGCTGGCCTATCGTTTGGTGGACGTATTGAGCTGGTGCGCTCAGTTATCTCTGCTATTGCTCTGTTCTGGCTCCAATCGATTATGGTTCCTTTGGCTACTATCAGAAAGATAGAGGGCATATGTGCCAAGTTCATTTGGCATGGGGGGATCCATGCCATCTCTTGGGAGCAGCTCTGTCGGCCCAGGAAAGAGGGAGGTGTGGGTCTGCGCTCACTTGTTTCTGTCCGGGAGGCGGCGGGGATCAAGCTGGCATGGAGGTTCCTTCAGGATGATTCTCTATGGTCGGCCTGGATGACTAGTCGGTATCTCCGGGGCAGAAACTTCTGGGTATGTGAAATTGACAACAACTTCTCTGTGTCTTTCAAGCATATCCTGAGGAACCGACCTGTTCTTCGGACGGCTATGCGGAGGAGGATGAGGGAGGAAGGGGAGACGGATCTATGGCTCGATCCGTGGATCTCAGGCCAGTCTCTCCTGGAGATTCTGGGTCCCCAGAGGGACGGCGTGGCATACAGAGGTCTGACTTGTAGGCACATCATCCGTGGTGGGGTCTGGAGGCCAGAGGCGTATCGTTTCACTGCTCCGTTAGGGGAGGAGATCAGACAGGTGCAGATCACTCCGACGGCACTGTCTGATGTCTGGATTTGGGCCCCTCCCGGCCGCTCGGAGGGTGCAGGGGAGTTCCGATTTAGCAGCTGCTACGACCTTGTCCGCACTCACTTCGATGATATTGAGGAGTACGACTTTGTCTGGGGGAAGGGGCTTGCCAGGAAAATGCAACTGTCTGCATACAAACTGGTGCTGGGCCGGTTACTTACTCGGGACAGATTGCTTCGGTTCGGGGTTTCTGTCCCTGACCCTAAGTGTGTTTTATGTGAGACAGAGACTGAATCCATTGGGCACCTGTTCTTTCAGTGCCATGTGGCGTGGAGCATCTGGGCAGAGCTGAGCCGGAGACACTTGGGAGGGGTTGGAAGGGAGCGTGACTTCAGAGAAATCCTTAAGTGGATTGGTGATTGCAGGGGCAAGGAGCAGAGCTGGGCTAGGCGTGCTAGATTGAGACTTGCTGCATCAGTTTGGCATGTCTGGCGGGAGAGGAACCGGCGCATCTATGAGGGACTTTCCACCCCACTGGTGGGCATACTTCATAACATTGAGTCGGATGTACTAGTAATGTCCCCCTGAGCCGGGATTGTATCTCTATGTTGTAACCTTATTGAGATGATGGAATAAAATTTACCCTTTTTCCAAAAAAAATATATATATATATATATATATATATATATATGGGATCTGTTGTTTCCTATATTTTTGATAACTTGTTTAATTGTATCCCAAGTGGTAAATGCTATGACAACTAGGAGCTTGATTTCAACTCTCACTATACTCTTTTTTTTTTTTTTGAAGTTTTGTATATTCTTTTAATCATGCCCCCTGAATTTTAGGCTAAAGAATTTCCAGTTTGCCTCTATGTGCCCCGAGACAATATGACACGTACCCGCACTGTTTTGTTTTTTTGGTGTCCTTGTTTCCTAGCTGTTGAATTTATCCACAACTGATATAAACACAAGGTATGCTCTCTTATGGACTCATCTTAAGTGTTGTTAGTTTTCTTCTCGTAAGCAGTCTTATCGTAAGGATAAATATTGCGATATTAATTTATTGTACCACTTGTAGGTTGGGAGAATCCTCATTGTGGTCAATTGATAAGGATCTATATGGTGATGTCGTATATTGCGCTTTGTTCTATGAATTTCTGGAAGTGCCGTGGAGCAAATCAAAACCCATTTAATAAAAATGACACTGGTTTTTCAATAACATTCAGGAGTAGGATTGGACTCAGTTGGGATTTGTCTAGGTGCAATTGGGGTTTATAGGATAAAAATGTACATTTTTTGTGAATATTTTTTTTAGGCCCTTTTGCATTTTTTGCAGGTATTATGTTTTAGAGAGAAGGTATAGTTTGTAAGTGTAGGGGAACCATTAACATTTATTTAGTTGGTAACAATTTGTCAATTTACTGTAACATGCTCAAAAAGCATGTTGCTACGCACATGAAGTTGGAAAGTCCATGAGGTAGGTTTGTCTGGATCATCAAAAATTGTAGTACTTTTTCTTGTCCTTTCCTAAAGTAGGTTTCCAAAACATGTATTTTGAAGTAGTATCCAAGACATCGTTCCTAAAGAAGACTAATGGAAAGATTTCGAGAGAAAAATAGAGATCTATGTAATGGAAAGATTTCGAGAGAAAAATAGAGATCTATGTATGTTTTTTATTGACTTAGAGAAATCTTACGATTGAGTTCCTAGGGAGATATGTGATAGGATTTGAACAAGAAAAAATGTTCCTAGTAGTTATATTGAAAATATTAAGGAATGTATGATAGAATTACGTAGCGTGCGAATATTTGGAGATAGTAGATCGTTCCCTATTACCATTCTCTTACATCAAGAATCAACAATTAGCCATTCATTTTTGCGATAGTTTTGAATGAAATTACTATGCATATTCAAGGGGAGGTTCCATGGTGTATGATTTTTGTCTATGATATCGTGTTGGTTGATGAAAGCCTAGAAGGTTAGATGCTAAAATAGAAGTATGGAGAGAAACTTTGAAATCTAAGGAATTTAGTAGAACGAAAACAAAGTATATGAGATGAAATTTCAACCCAAAGTCAAAGAGAAATGAGGGGGGAATAAGTATAGGCGGACAAAAGATACATAAGAGTGATATATTTCAATATTTAAGATCAATCATTCATTATAATGGAGATATTTGAAATGATGTTATGCATATAATTAAAACATGATGGTTGAAGTGGAGAAGTGCTTCTTAAGTACTTGTGACCGTAAGATACTTCAATGTTGGAAAAAAAAATCTACAAGATTGGCTATGCTTTATGGATTGAAGTGTTGGACAATTAAGAAACAACGTGTCCAGAAAGTTGTTTAGCCGAAATGAGAATATTAAGATGGATGAGTGACAAATGCATGAAAGGATATGTTGAGAGTCAATAAGGGACTTTTAGTCCCACATCGGAATATGTAGTATGTAGAGGAGCTAGACTCCCTATAAGTAGTGAAGTAGTCCATCAATAAAATCGATCTAACCATTATTTTCTACATGGTATCAGAGCCATAACTCTCTCTCTCTCTCTCCACAAAATTTTTTTTTCGACAACCCCCCGATCCCCCCGGCCTCCACCCGCTGCGCCCCCCCTCCCGACACACCCTCGCCGACCCCCCCTCCTAGCAGAACCCCCCCGACCCCCCCTGCAGAACCCCCCCGACCCCCCTTTCCTCGCAGTACCCCCCCCGACCACCCCCTGCAGAACCCCCCGACCCCCCCCCCCCGACCTCCACTCGTCGACCCCCCTTCCTCGCAGAACCCCCCCGACCACCCCCTGCAGAACCCCCCCGCCCCCCCCCCCTCCCGCCCCCCCCCCCCCATCCAGGAACGCCCGCCCACCCCCCTCCCTTCAGCCAATCCTCCCGCCCCCCCCCCCCCCCCCCCCCCCCTACAGCACCTACCGCCCCCCCTCCCTTCCTAACCCTAGCCTATCTTGCCATGGAAACCCTAACCCTAGCCCTAGAAGCCCCATCCAAACCCTAACCCTAACCCTAGCCGTCAAAAAAAGAGAGAGCGTATTTCGAAGACAGTCGAGATGTCAAATACCTTATTTGCATCGACTTCCTAGATTGCGCCGTTTGGAACTAACAAATGTTTATTTTGTTATTCCTCCTTCACATCAGGATCTATACAGAGACTGATCATGTCTTCTCTGGTGTCCTGACGTGTTCACTTTACATGCGCGCGCCGGTGCTGGCCAAGTTAGTAGCGCATTCCTAAAGTCTCTGTCGTCGAAGAAGACGACGAAGCCGACGAAGACGAAGAAGACGACGAAGTTGGGGAAGTTGCCGACTCCGACGTCGAAGAAGCCGACGTAGACGACGAATAGGGTTTACAGTTGAAGAAGCCATGGATTCGATCAGTGGCAAACTGACGGCCGACGAGATGAAGGCCTTGGTTGATGATATCTTATCAAAAAGATTAACCGAGGTAACCCCTCGTGTGATCCATACTGATGTGGATCCTTCCCCTTACAAAATGGGAAAATTGGAGAAGCTGGAGACGAAGTTGGAAGGAACGTCCAACTACTTGAAGTGGTCGCGGCAGGCGCTGCGGACTCTGAAGGGACGTGGCTTGGTTGGCTATGTCACTGGCCAAGCCGCCGGCCGATCACTCCACCAAGGAGTTTGCTGTTTGGGAGATTGTCAACAACGTCGTGGCTGGGTGGTTAACTGCCTCTTTAACCGATCAGGTGTCGGGCAATGTCGAGGCAATGGAGGCTGCTGCTGATATATGGCAAACTCTAAAAGATATGTACTCCGGCTCCGGCAACCCTATGCGAGTCTTTCAACTGCAAGATGAACTCGATAGGGTGGCCCAAGACGAACGTACCATCTCTGAGTACGCGGCCCTGTTGAAGAAGTACTGGTCTGATCTGGATCATTATGATCCTCTTGGGTTGGAAGTTGCACAGGTTGAACCGGCATTCGCGAAGTACTTTCAGACGTTCCTGGCTTATATTTCCCGGCAACGTATGATGAAATTCTTGAAGGGACACCGACATTCGCGAAGTACTTTCAGACGTTCCTGGCTTATATTTCCCGGCAACGTATGATGAAATTCTTGAAGGGACTACACCCTGTATTTGAGCAGAGACGGAATATCCTCCTATCCCAACCCACGCTTCCGACCTTGGAAGAAGCTATCGCTGTTATGACTCAGGAAGAAGCTCGACTAAAGTTGATGCCCAACAAGGGATCCTACCAGGGGGAGCAAGCCTCAGTTGACAAGTCTGTCCTTGCTGCCTTCAATCAACCTCCATCTATGGGTGGTGTTTGCCACAATTGTGGTGACTCCGGACATTACATCCGCTTTTGTCCAAAACCCTTGCGCAATCAGTCTAATGAACGAGGACGGGGTCGTGGAGGCCGGCGTGGTGGAAGAGGAGGATATGCTGGTAGAAGGGGCGGGCACAAAGCAAATCTGGCGGAAGAAGGGGGAGAGAATCAACTGGCTGAAATAACCCCGCTTGAGCGGGAGTTCCTTGAGAAGCTGCGAGGCACAAAGCTGGGTTCGGCCGACAGTCCTGGGGCGTCTTCAACCTCGGGAGATCACATCACTTGCTTTGCCCAAACCAGCAACGATGATTCTGCACGTGCTCTTGCATCTATCCATCAGCCAGGATGGATTATGGACTCTGGGACATCTCGCCATGTCACGGGGTCCCGTGGTGCGTTTCGGGAATATACTCCCCTACCATTGCCGGAGAGTATTCAGACCGCTGATGGTACATCCAGCCCTGTAATGGGTAAAGGCACTGTCGCATGCACCCCTTCCATCACTTTGACCAATGTCCTTCATGCTCCGTCTTTTCCTGTCAATCTTCTATCCATTAGTGCCATTATACTTGATCTTAACTGTACTGTTTCCTTTGACATTCGTCAGGTGACTTTTCAGGAGAAAGGGACAGGACGACGACTTGGGACTGGCACATGGCATAAGGGGCTGTGGTATTTGGACAGGACTGGACTGGACAACGCATTGGCATCCTTGGTAGCCGACGCACAACCAGAAGCTTCCTGTCGCGGTGTTGAAGCCGACTTGCTACTCCACCACCAGCGTGTCGGTCATTCCTCTTTTCCAATTATTGGTCGAATGTATCCGTCCTTATATCAAAGGGCTAATAAAGAGAAGTTATTTTGTAATGCCTGTGCTTTGGGAAAACATACCAGAAGCTCGTATGTGAGCACGCGGAATAGGAGTTTAGCTGCTTTTGACATGATACATTCGGACGTATGGGGCCCTTGTCCTACAACCGGGATTAACGACTTTCGATAGTTCGTCACCTTTATTGATTGTTATACCCGCGTGACATGGGTCTACCTTCTGAAGAATAAAAGTGACGTCCTTGAGGCCTTTCAGGACTTTCATCGACGAGTGGAAACACAATATGGCGCTAAAATTAAGTGTTTCCGGTCTGACAATGGGACGGAGTATACTAATAAGCGGGTTGCTGAGTATTTTTTCACTCATGGAATACTTCATCAAACTTCATGTGCTTATACTCCGGCTCAAAATGGTGTGGCAGAACGAAAGAACAGACACTTGCTGGATGTTGCACGGACGATGATGCTGGCTATGAATGTCCCGAAACACTTTTGGGGGCAGGCTATATTGACGGCCTCTTATCTCATCAACAGAATGCCATATCAGGTATTGGACTGGAAGACACCATTGGAGATGCTTACTGGAGCAACTACATACACTGTTCCACCAAAAGTTTTTGGATGTGTATGCTTTGTCCAGGATAATCGGCCAGGTGTTGGCAAACTGGATCCTCGGGCAGTTAAATGTGTCTTTGTCGGTTACACGGCGACTCAGAAGGGATATGCCTGTTGGAGTCCAGTCGAGCGGAAGATGTTTGTCAGCATGGACGTTACATTCAGAGAACTCGAACCATACTATGGTTCGGATGAAGGTTCAGCATTTGGTGACACACCTAACACAGATGGTGTTCGATGTGAGGGGGAGATAATAAGCCCAAATGTGGTCGTCGGATCGGTTCCATGTCCGGTTGTAGAAAACTGGACGAAAGGGGGAGAGCACAGTGACTCAGATACAGAGAATGAAGAAGACGATACATATGTTACGCAGGGGGAGCAGCAGACAAGGAAAAATGAGCTCCAAGTCTACAGAAGGAGACAACAGAAGTCCAGTACTGTGCCTATGCCGTGCCCTGTGCCTACTGTACCAAGTCCCTCGTCTACTCCTGTTCCAACTCCTGAAGATGTTGCCCCCGCACTGAATCACTCGGATTCTGATGCGGATCTCTCCGACTCGGATGGTATGATCTCTCCACCACCTATTGCTCCCTTAAGGAGATCTTCTCGCATCAATGCGGGTAAGGCTCCTGCTCGTTTTGATGACTACGAACATGACATTGCCAACTTCTTGTCTTATTCTAACATTTCTTCGAATTATCGAGCCTTCATTGCATCGTTAGACTCTACTTCGTTGCCCAAGTGTTGGCAGGAAGCGAAGAAAGATCCAAGGTGGAAAGCTGCAATGATGGAAGAACTTGGGGCACTGGAGAAAAATAAGACATGGGAGCTGGTTCCATTACCCAAAGGGAAGAAAGCTGTGGGATGCAAATGGGTGTACACAGTGAAAGAGACGCCAGAAGGAAAGGTCGAGCGATACAAGGCGAGGTTGGTTGCAAAAGGATTCACACAGTTATATGGCATAGACTATGATGGAACGTTTGCCCCAGTAGCAAAAATGAGCACCGTGAGAACTCTGGTCTCCATTGCAGCGAACTATGGGTGGAAGCTGTACCAGCTGGATGTGAAGAATGCCTTTCTTCATGGAGACCTGCAAGAAGAAGTATACATGGAGCTCCCGCCAGGGTGCTACGCGACGGAATCAAACGGAGGGACGTCGCAAGGAAAGGTGTGTAAACTGAAGAAGTCGCTATACGGGCTAAAGCAATCTCCTCGAGCCTGGTTTGACAGATTCAGAAAGGCTGTTACAGGCATGGGATACCGTCAAACAAATGCAGATCATACGGTCTTCCTTCAGCATGCAAGAGGCCACATCACTATACTTGCTGTATATGTGAATGATATAGTGATCACAGGTGATGATGAAGTCGAGATCACTAAACTGAAGTCAAAACTCGCGAAGGAGTTTGAAGTGAAGGATTTAGGAGCGATGAGGTACTTTCTAGGTATCGAGGTGTGTGAAGGCGAACAAGGAATTGTTCTCTCACAGAGAAAATACACACTAGATCTGCTGAAGGAGACAGGGATGCTGGGATGCAAAGCAGCGGTCACTCCAATTGACCAGAAGTGCAAGTGGGAGCAGAAGCAGGAGAGCCCGTTGATCGTGAAAGATATCAACGACTTGTAGGGAGATTGATTTATCTGGGACACACTCGCCCTGATATCTCATTTGCGGTGAGTGTAGTGAGTCGCTACATGCATGATCCAAGAAAGGGTCATATGGAAGCAGTATTTCAGATCTTGAGGTATCTGAAAGGAACGCCGGGAAAGGGGCTATGGTTCAAGAAGAATGGACGCATAGAAGTTGAGGGATACTGTGATGCAGACTGGGCAAGCTGCATAGACGACAGAAGGTCTACCACGGGATACTGTGTTTTTGTAGGAGGAAATTTGGTCTCATGGAGAAGCAAGAAACAGTCTGTGGTAGCACGGTCGACAGCTGAAGCAGAATACAGAACAATGGCTCTGGGAGTGTCAGAATTGCTGTGGGTGAAAGCGTTGCGGACAGAGTTAAAGCTAGACAAGGGAGCACCATTACGTCTTCTGAGCGATAGTCAAGCTGCAATAAGTATAGCTAACAATCCCGTCCAGCACGACAGAACGAAGCACATCGAGATTGATCGATTCTTCATCAAGGAGAAGCTGGAACAAGGGATACTGAAGATTGACCATCTCCGCTCAGAAGAACAAGTTGCAGACTGTCTGACTAAGGGTCTTAGTTCATTAAGTCTGTCGAAGCTATGTAACAAGATGGGGATGATCAATATCTATCGCCCATCTTGAGGGGGAGTGTTGAGAGTCAATAAGGGACTTTTAGTCCCACATCGGAATATGTAGTATGTAGAGGAGCTAGACTCCCTATAAGTAGTGAAGTAGTCCATCAATAAAATTGATCTAACCATTATTTTCTACAGGATATGATAAGGAATGAGTGTATCTGTAGGAAGAGGTGGTTCCAATTGAGGACAAGATGAGAGAAAATCCACTTAGATGGTCTGGACATGTACAACGTTGACCAATAGATGCTCCCGTAAAGATGAGCGATTTGGTAGTTAATGAAGGCCTAAATGAACATGGTTTGAAGTGTTAAAAAAGGATATGGATTTTGTAAGCATTATAGAGGAAATAACCCACTGAGCCGAATGGAAGAAGAGGATTCAGAAAGCCGATACCAAATATTTTGGATAAAGGCTTTTGTTGTTGTTGTATCCAGGATACCCTTCCCACATGAACGCTTGGGATAGAGGCTTTGATGTTGATTTTATAAGAAAACATGTGCCTAATTCTCGGTTTCCTAGATAGCACTGATGCTTGTTACTGACCCACATCAGTTGCTTGGATCATTGGTCTGGAGTATAGATTTAACTTATGAAAACATATTTTTGCCACTAGTACTGATTTTGTTAGATTTGTTACTTATGTACTGATTGTTAGCTTAGCACTCTATTTTATGAGTAATATTTAGTAATTGCTCACTTGTTTGCTATAGATCCCGTTTCTTTTCTTCTACTGCATATAGCATCTACAGTATAATAGTGTGGTAGTATTATATTTCTTCTTTATTCCAGTGAAAACAGGACCAACTGTTGCTGAAGCTGCTATGGGAAGGCTTGCTCAGGGAACCAAAGTAATAGCAGAAGGTGGATATGAGAAGATACTTAGGCAAATTTTTGATATAATACCAGAAGAAGAGCTCAAGAATACTTATGCGTGTTATCTATCAACATCTGCTGGTCCAGTAATGGGAGTTTTGTATCTCCCTACTGCAAAACTTACATTTTTTAGTGATAATCCGCTTCCATACAAAATTGGGGATAAAACTGAATGGAGCTACTATAAGGTAATTTCTTCTTGTTCCTTGATCACCAGCATGTACCGGCTATGATTGCCTTTTTCTGAAATTAGTATTCTGTGTAGGTACTTGACTTGTTTACTGAAAATAAGTAACTAGCAAGAATCATTCTAATTTCATGTTGATCTGGAACCTCTCATAACCAAATGAAAATAATTTTGTTCTGGTCATCTGCTGTTGTACGTTTCTTTTTTCTTCCATCTTTTGTGCTGAATTAGTTGAAACGATGTATACTTGTGTGGAAAAAATCTCATTTAAGAAGTTTCACAGACCTGTGGTCTTGTTTTGATATAATTGTTTAATAATTTGTATGTTTCTCAGTCTTGTTTTGATAAATTGTTTAAATATTTGTTTGTTCCACACCATAGGGGTCCTCCCATGTTTTATGCTGAAGCCTCGAATCTGAGTGCTAAATGCTAATTTCAGCTAGACAGATCTGATTTGGGGCAAAATCAAGTGAAATAAAACTAGCTAGAATATATTTGGAAAAGTATAGATATAACGCTCAAAGGCAGACCTAACTTCAAATGCCGAGTTTAATTGACTGAAACAGACACATAGGCACTTTCATACAAAGTGTGGCAGCTTCATAGGCTCATAGCCTGAAACTTCAAGAATCTCCAGGTACAAGCCTGAAACACTCAAAGCCTGACCTAATTTGATAGTGATATCTGTTTAACGAAAAATGAAGAGGGATATATAAGAGTCTAGATATTGGATCAGACTTAGCTAGCCTCCAATTCATTATCTCCGAAACTTTGATTATGATAGACAACTCTAAATTAAGAGGTTATGCAAAAATGTTGGCCTAATTTTGGTGCAAGGCGTCAGCATATGTCATAGCTCTTCAGTTGATTCCGTATCCGTGACAATATGTACAAGAGAGGTGCTTGTCATAAACTTAAAAGGCTAGATGGTTGAAGGAAACCATACTTATTGCTCATTCAATTTGAGCTCATGCAATATAGAAGTGGCCTTCAAGTGTTTTCCAGACTAAGATATAGTCCAAAGGAAGGGAAAGCTGATATAATTTGGTATAATCGGAGGCGTGGAGGCAGCCAAAGTGCAAAATTGAAACACATTCCAAAACTTCATGGTTCCTTTGTTTGCATTTATAGGTTACAGTGCTAAACTTCTTGTACTTCTTGCCATGGCTAGTTGTAATGTGGTTTACATTTGAAAGAATATTTGAGCCAAGGCTCTCTCTTTTAAATAATAAAAAGAATAACTATTGTACCTGGATTGATCCTTGACATGATTATGATTGTTTGCAATTCTTAGTTTATAGTCATTGATCTAGACCCATACATATTTAATGGCATGAATTATCAATAGATTTTATTATATAGTGCACTACTGGACTGCCAAATTATATTGTTTATGTAAATTTTGAGTTCTTTTTTTAATTTATTCTGAACCTGAAGTTCTATTATTTGGGCTAACAAGATATTATGACATTTGTGAATTGGCCATCGCACCCGGTAGGCGAGCAATAAATAGTTGTCTGTAGGCTCTAAAATCCTACACAAAGTGTTTCTCACACAACTTTGTTACAGATTGTGGAGCTTTGATCTGATTTCCTATTGTACATCCAATCTCAATTCGTTGAGTTCGTACATTAATTAGTAGGGGTACTTTGGCAAATATACTGAAGTTGGTGGTCACCATAATCGCTTGTAATTATAAGTCTCTAAATAATAAAATAACTTGTTTGCGACCGTGGACATAGGAGAAGACAGATCCTCAACCACGTTAAATCTTGTGTCTTTGTCATGTCCGTTATTGCACATGCAGTAGGACTGTGGACGTAGGAGAAGATTTTCATAAAAAACCCTACTCCCAACCAATTTGTTGTACCAAAACAAGGTTAAAAGAAGTTGAAGGTTTGATTGCAGCTTTCAATTTTATGGAGGAAGTTAGAAGAGGAGCATAGAATTATAGTAGTTCATCTCAAACAAAACCACGTATCAGGAAGCAGAGGCAACTTTGTTCTACAACGTCACTAAAAAAATTGTAAGACAATTCAAGTTATATTGCCACTTCTGAATAAAAGGGGTTTTAAACTATATTGAAAGCACCTATATGGGGGTGAATAAAGTATAATAAAAATTAAGCAAAATTAAATATGTTAATATGCAATTTAAAACTAGTGTTATTGTAGAAGCATGGCAAAGAACTTGCGCTCAGGAAATCCCACATGTTTCAACTCATGCGCCTTACAATCTATGCCCCTTAAAGAAAAAGCACATGATCATGTGCCTAGATCCAGACGTGCCAAAGCTACAGCTGCGCCTTAGAGTCCATACGCCTAAGCACCTTTTCAACAAAGGAGCAGTTAATGCCGACCTGACAACAGTGTTAGTGGTTAGCTGACACTTTGAATAGAGTGCAGCGTGTGCCTCGAGTACTGCGTGGTCGACGGCTACATGATAACCAAGGAGTTACCCTCTTCATGATCCCACGCGCCTATACATCAGCAGTATCTGGCGTAGGATTATACAGGCGTAGCAAAGTGGTTTTCCGCTAAAGCCAAAACACTTTGGAGTACGACCTGACAGCCAACGTTAGCGCTTATGTCAGCATAATCATTACTCTTTGTCAGTTAACAACTGTGCAGTGCCACGTGGCTAGCAAGGGTGAATCCTCACATGCGCCTCTGAGGGCATACACCCAAATTGGACATTCGTCCCAGAAGTCATGTGCCAAGTCCCTTCAAGCGCATCGGAATCTCTCTGTTACAACAGTACAAGATCTTCGAGCAACAGGCGCACGTGACGTGCCCCTGACTTGATCATGCCTATGACGGGTGTCAACAGCCCAAGATCTCAGCAACAACCATATCCCAACCACTGCCACGTGGAGGTTAGTTGCGCTTTGTACGCGCGGTGGCAACCGTATTCTGTTCAGAAGTGCCAGGTGGCAACGTAAATCATGCGCGCAACGCTCCCGCGGGCCACAAACTATGAGCGCATCGTTTATGTGCGCATGGATGAATTTTTCTAAATTACTATAAATAGAATGAGCCTTCCTTCATCCAACACGGAGAGTTTTTGCATAAAACTGAGAGAGCTGAATTGATGTTCTTCTTGCCAGTGAGCAGAGACTTGCAGTCCTCTTTCACCTCGTCACATGGTCAACGGAGTAAAGGAATCAGCAGTAGTGTTCGATCTCCATCGTCACACTTTTTCATAATCAAAATTTGTACTTAGTGTTCCTGTTTTGGAGTTCTTTTGTACTTTTTCTTGTTTGATCAATACAAAACTTCGTATAACATTTTGTTCATGGCAAACAGTTATAAAAAAGGAAAGAATCAAACATCTGATGTATCCAGGTATCCTTCGCGAGACACTCCAGTTCCGAAACTCTATAGTTCTTTCATTGACCATTATGAAAATAGTTACACTTACGAGTTTTGATCCGAAGAGCTCACCAACTTCCTACACACGAGCTTTGATTCGAAGGCTTGCTGACTTCTAGATAAGCTTTGATTCAAAGGCTTGCGGACCTCAACCCTTTCAAAAAGGATTGGTGATCTTCTTACAACAATTGAAGATCCAAATTTACAACTCTATTTAAAATAGATGATGGCAAGTGAAAGCTCTTTAATGTGGAGAGGTTTGGAGGATTTGGTTTTTCAAGTATTTGCTCAAAGAAGCATGTACGAAAGAAGGGGATCAATCCCTTATATAGCACAACAAGTGACTGCTTAAAACAGAGTCGTTAATGTAACAGTAGTATATTGTTGCTGCAATAATGACTATAAATATAGTCGTTAATGCAAAGAAAAAAAGTTAGAAATAGTATATTGACAAATATACTGATGAACATAAAATTTGGCTTCTGGAAATAAGTCAAAAACATGATGGTTGTATATTAACAATATATTGCCAGTGTACCGTCCAAATGGAAAGAGGTCTGGATAAGGAGTTGGTTTCAAGGATTATAGGCGACGATTAGGGCAAGGCTCAATTCTATGTTTTACTCAAGACTAAGTTAGAGCTTTCAGTTCTCTTTACCTACTTGAGTCATTTACCTAGGATAACTCAACTAACACTATAAATAATGAAAAGACACATAATAGACTTGGGTAACTTTGAATATATTGATCCTTTAAATTGCTTGACTTTTTCAAGTTTGTCCATCTTTGATAGAGCTTTGGCTTTTGATTAGGGGTCTTGTATCTTCATAGCTTTCCATCTCCAAGTTGATTTTGATTTGGCTTGAGTTTGTGTATCTTCATAAGTGTAACTTTTCAATCATCAAGTAAACTCAAATGCAACTTAAGTTCTTTTGCCTAACATGGTTTCTTCATTTGCGTAAGTGCATGACTAATCTTTTTTCAAAATATCCAAAAAAAATTCTACAAAATAAACGTCAGTCAAACAAAACAATATACATAGTAGCAAATAAGTATCCGTATCATATCCAACACTAATATAGATATCATAAAATTCATGTGTGGATGATAATAATAGTGAAAAACATATCATGTGATGTGTGTACTTGCATATCCATATTATATCCAACACTAATAGAGAGAACGCGAATGCAAGTGTGGATGATAAGCAAGTGAGACACTAGAACTTTGCCAAAAGTTAAGTATTAACAATATAGTGATTGAATGAGCGTTAGTGAGTTCATAAAAAAAACTTAATTGATTAATTATAATGAAAATACTCAAAGTAATCATTGGGCTAACATATATGACTACAAAGTCGTTAAAAATTGTAATATGGCAATCTTATAATTAAATGATACATATACATTTTCACAATCAGGTGATGTGTATCATCATATTGTTTGATTATAGCAAAGTGATACTGTAGAAAATAATAGTTGGATAATTTTATTGATGGTCTACTTCACTACTTATAGGGAGTCTAGCTCCTCTACATACTACATATTCCGATGTGGGACTAAAAGTCCCTTATTGACTCTCAACACTCCCTCTCAAGATGGACGATAGATATTGATCATCCCCATCTTGTTACATAGCTTCGACAGACTTAATGAACTAAGACCCTTAGTCAGACAGTCTGCAACTTATTCTTCTGAGCGGACATGGTCAATCTTCAGTATCCCTTGTTCTGGCTTCTCCTTGATGAAGAATCGATCAATCTCGATGTGCTTCGTTCTGTCGTGCTGAACTGGATTGTTAGCTATACTTATTGCAGCTTGACTATCGCAGACGTAATGGTGCTCCCTTGTCTAGCTTCAACTCTGTCAGCAACGCTTTCACCCACAACAACTCTGACACTCCCAGAGCCATTGCTCTGTATTCTGCTTCAGCTGTCGACCGTGCTACCACAGACTGTTTCTTGCTTCTCCATGAGACCAGATTTCCTCCTACAAAAACACAGTATCCCGTGGTAGACCTTCTGTCATCTATGCAGCTCGCCCAGTCTGCATCACAGTATCCCTCAACTTCTATGCGTCCATTCTTCTTGAACCATAGCCCCTTTTCCGACGTTCCTTTCAGATATCTCAAGATCTGAAATACTGCTTCCATATGACCCTTTCTTGGATCATGCATGTAGCGACTCACTACACTCACCGCAAATGAGATATCAGGGCGAGTGTGTCCCAGATAAATCAATCTTCCTACAAGTCTTTGATATCTTTCACGATCAACGGGCTCTCCTGCTTCTGCTCCCAACTTGCACTTCTGGTCAATTGGAGTGACTTGTCACGTACAAAAGTTTGCGTCCCACCGAGACGGATTTGCATGACTTTGCACGGGCCAAGGTTATGCGGGAAGCTTCCAGAACATTCTAGAAGATGACGGAAGGCTGTAGAAGATTATGGATCTCTCCGGAAGGTCCAAGATCATTCTAGGAGGCCCAAGAAGCTTCTGGAAGGCCCTTGAAGTTTCCTTTTATGTTGCTAGGAAATAAACCTGGAATATGTCATTCCAGTTATGGTAGAAAGTAATAATCCTTGGAATATTCCTTCCAGGACTTTTCTTGTATTGCTCTATGAGCACTTATAAAAGGGGGAAGGCTTTCATTTGTTCCTCACCACCCAAAGTTGTAGCCTTTTCTAGTATAGTGAAGTTTTAATCTTCCACTCTCTCTCTCTTTTGCTCCACATTGTTCTCAATATCGCCTTAGCGATCTAGCTAAGCGGGTTCGGGAAGGCTTGCACGACTCTTCGAGGAGGAAGATAGTGCGCCGCACAGGACGAAGTGCTAGCAAAACACTAAGTCCGTGACAAGTGGTATCAGAGCGAGTGCCATGTCGACATCCGAGAACGTCCAGGAGGGACCCGCGTCGCCTAAGGAGGGGCACGCCAAGACGCACAAGAGGGGCAAGAGCAAGGAGTCTTCGGTGGAGCGTAGCCTTGCCGGTCTTGCCGAACGTGTCGAGGTCTTGGAGACGGGTTCGAGGGACATGGAGATGCGCATGGGCTCCGTGGAGCAAAGCAACACGAGACTAGAAGAGTACTTCGATGGGATGGAGAATGACGTCGCTTCGTCCATGGCAATCTTTCGGGAGCAATTCCAAGAGGTCCGATCCGCACTTGAGGAGGAGCTCAAGGGACATCGCGCGGAGATTGAGGACTTGCGTAAGAAGGTCCAAGGCTACGAGGAGCTGAAGACCGTGGTCGAGAGTTGCGGAGAACTCAAGACCAAAGTTGCCATCTTGGAGAAGGCCGTTGCGAACGGTGGACCTTCGAGTAGGGAGGCACCAAGGCGAAGGAAGATCCCTGAGCCAAAATCCTTCAGCGGGGTGCGTGATGCCAAAGAAGTTGAGAACTTCTTGTGGAACGCGGAGCGATACTTCAAAACGTTGCACATCAACGATGACGCCGAGAAGGTGGATATTGCTCCACTCTACTTCACAGATGATGCGATGATGTGGTGGCGTCGAAGGTGCACGGAAGCCGAGAAGGATTTGTGTTCTATAGAGACTTGGGAGGATCTCAAGAAGGAGATCAAGTCCCAGTTCTATCCAGAGAATGTGGAGTTTGCAGCGAGGCGGAGCTTGTGGCAACTCAAGCATACCGGGACGATCAAGTAGTACGTCGCGGAGTTTATACGCTCGCGATATCTAGCATGGGCGAGGAGGATCGTTTGTTCTACTTCCTCGATGGACTCAAACCTTGGACGGCTCGAGAATTGCAACGATAGAGGGTGCAAGACTTGAACACCGCCATGGCAGCAGCTGAGCGGCTCGTCGAGTACATGTGGGACGACAACGATGCCGAGGCCAAGCCAAAGTCCACCAAGGAGAATGGTGGGGGAGAGCAGGAGAGCTCTCCTAAGGAGGGTCCGTCCGAGCGAAAGAAGCACGAGAAGGTCCAACCCGAGCGAGCTGTTTCGTGCTACATATGCGGAGAGAAGCACTTTGCTCGGGATTGTCCGAGTAGGAACATGCGTGTAAATGTCGTCCAAAGCGAGGAGGTGGAGGACGAAGAATGCGAAGTGGAAGCGCACATGGGAGCGTTGTGCTTACTCAACGCCGTGAAGACCAAGTCTGCTGTGTCGAAGACTCCGAGCAGGGAGCTCATGTACGTTGATGCGAGGATCAATGGCATGAGCACACAGGCGTTGGTTGACACGGGCGCTACTCATAACTTCATCACGGGCGCGGAGGTCCGTCGCTTGGGTCTAGCCTTGGAGGAAGACTCGGGCATGATGAAGGCCGTCAATACGGAGGCACGCCCCGTGCAGGGGGTAGCCAAGGGGGTCCGCATAGCGGTGGGAAATTGGTCGGGGGTTGCCAATTTCACCGTTACGGCGCTGGATGACTTCACGATGATATTGGGCATGGATTTCCTTATCGCGGCTAAGGCGATTCTGATGCCACATTTGGGAGTTGTCGGCTTCATGGAAGATGGCTCATCGTGCATGGTGAAAGGTGCACGAGGTAAGTCTTTGAAGGGGAAAGCTATCTCCGCTATTCAGCTCAAGAGAGGTGGCAAAAGGGAGATGGCATACCTAGCGGTGCTCGAGAAGAAGGAAGGCTTCGAGGAGAAAGGCCTTTCGTGCGAGGCCAAGGGTGTTGAAAAGGGGCATCCCGAGGAACCACTTCCGCGGAGGGAGGTGGACCGTGCTACCAGGCTGGGCTCGAGGGCAGAGAAGCATGTCGCAAGCTGCACGGAGGCAGAAGCGACGAGGCGGAGTAACTCGCGCAAGGAGTTGCTCAAGGCTCGTGAGGGACATTTGGGTCGACAGGCTTGCAAGGGGGCTCGCATGCGCGGAGGTGTGCAAAACCATGTGCAGCCACGAGACAAGGGGAACCAACGACTCAACAGTCCGTACGAGATTCGTCAGGTGCCGAGGAGGGCACGAACCGAGGTCAGAGTTGGTGCGGCGAACCAGTTTGCTTCCGATCTTGAGGAGAAGATGGACAAAGGGAAGCACCGCACGAGACTTGCTGCACCCGTCGACGAGGACGTCGACGAAACAGGTGGGGGAGAATGTCACGTACAAAAGTTTGCGCCCCACCGAGACGGATTTGCATGACTTTGCACGGGCCAAGGTTATGCGGGAAGCTTCCAGAACATTCTAGAAGATGACGGAAGGCTCTAAAAGATTATGGATCTCTCCGGAAGGCCCAAGATCATTCTAGGAGGCCCAAGAAGCTTCTGGAAGGCCCTTGAAGTTTCCTTTTATGTTGCTAGGGAATAAACCTGGAATATGCCATTCCAGTTATGGTAGAAAGTAATAATCCTTGGAATATTCCTTCCAGGACTTTTCTTGTATTGCTCTATGAGCACTTATAAAAGGGGGGAGGCTTTCATTTGTTCCTCACCACCCAAAGTTGTAGCCTTTTCTAGTATAGTGAAGTTTTAATCTTCCACTCTCTCTCTCTTTTGCTCCACATTGTTCTCAATATCGCCTTAGCGATCTAGCTAAGCGGGTTCGGGAAGGCTTGCACGACTCTTCGAGGAGGAAGATAGTGCGCCGCACGGGACGAAGTGCTAGCAAAACACTAAGTCCGTGACAGACTGCTGCTTTGCATCCCAGCATCCCTGTCTCCTTCACCAAATCTAGTGTATTTTCTCTGTGAGATAACAATTCCTTGTTCACCTTCACATACCTCGATACCTAGAAAGTACCTCATCGCTCCTAAATCCTTCACTTCAAACTCCTTCGCGAGTTTTGACTTCAGCTTAGTGATCTCGACTTCATCATCACCTGTGATCACTATATCATCCACATATACAGCAAGTATAGTGATGTGGCCTCTTGCATGCTGAAGGAAGACCGTATGATCTGCATTTGTTTGACGGTATCCCATGCCTGTAACAGCCTTTCTGAACCTGTCAAACCAGGCTCGAGGAGATTGTTTGAGCCCGTATAGCGACTTCTTCAGTTTACACACATTTTCTTGCGACGTTCCTCCGTTTGATTCCGTCGCGTAGCACCCTGGCGGGAGCTCCATGTATACTTCTTCTTGCAGGTCCCCATGAAGAAAGGCATTCTTCACATCCAGCTGGTACAGCTTCCACCCATAGTTCGCTGCAATGGAGACCAGAGTTCTCACGGTGCTCATTTTTGCTACTGGGGCAAACGTCTCATCATAGTCTATTCCATATGACTGTGTGAATCCTTTTGCAACCAACCTTGCCTTGTACCGCTCTACTTTTCCTTCTGGCGTCTCTTTCACTGTGTACACCCATTTGCATCCCACAGCTTTCTTTCCTTTAGGTAATGGAACCAGCTCCCATGTCTTATTTTTCTCCAGTGTCCCAAGTTCTTTCATCATTGCAGCTTTCCACCTTGGATCTTTCTTTGCTTCCTGCCAACACTTGGGCAACGAAGTAGAGTCTAACGATGCAATGAAGGCTCGATAATTCGAAGAAATGTTAGAATAAGACAAGAAGTTGGCAATGTCATGTTCGTAATCATCAAAACGAGCAGGAGCCTTACCCGCATTGATGCGAGAAGATCTCCTTAAGGGAGCAATAGGTGGTGGAGAGATCATACCATCCGAGTCGGAGAGATCCGCATCAGAATCCGAGTGATTCAGTGCGGGGGCAACATCTTCAGGAGTTGGAGCAGGAGTAGACGAGGGACTTGGTACAGTAGGCACAGGGCACGGCATAGGCACAGTACTGGACTTCTGTTGTCTCCTTCTGTAGACTTGGAGCTCCTTTTCCTTTGTCTGCTGCTCCCCCTGCGTAACATATGGATCTTCTTCTTCATTTTCTGTATCTGAGTCACTGTGCTCTCCCCCTTTCGTCCAGTTTTCTACAACTGGACACGGAACCGATCCGACGACCACATTTGGGCTTATTATCTCCCCCTCACATCTAACACCATCTGTGTTAGGTGTGTCACCAAATGCTGAACCTTCATCCGAACCATAGTATGGTTCGAGTTCTCTGAAAGTAACGTCCATGCTTACAAACATCTTCCGCTCGACTGGACTCCAACAGGCATAACCTTTCTGAGTCGTCGTGTAACCGACGAAGACACATTTAACTGCCCTAGGATCCAATTTGCCAACGCCTGGCCGATTATCTTGGACAAAGCACACACATCCAAAGACTTTTGGTGGAACAGTGTATATAGTTGTCCCAGTAAGCATTTCCAACGGTGTCTTCCAGTCCAATACTTGAGATGGCATTCTGTTGATAAGATAAGAGGCCGTCAATATAGCCTGCCCCCATAAGTGTTTCGGGACATTCATAGCCAGCATCATCGTCCGTGCGACTTCCAGCAGGTGTCTGTTTTTTCGTTCCGTCACACCATTTTGGGCCGGAGTATAAGCACATGAAGTTTGATGAAGTATTCCATGAGTGGAAAAATACTCAGCAACCCGCTTATTAGTATATTCCGTCCCATTGTCTGACCGAAAACACTTAATTTTAGCGCCATATTGTGTTTTCATCCGTCGATGAAAGTCCTGAAAGGCCTCAAGGATGTCACTTTTATTCTTCATAAGATAGACCCATGTCACGCGGGTATAACAGTCAATAAAAGTGACGAACCATCGAAAGCCGTTAATACCAGTTGTAGGACAAGGGCCCCATACGTCCGAATGTATCATGTCAAAAGCAGCTGAACTCCTATTCCCCGTGCTCACATACGTGCTTCTGGTATGTTTTCCCAACTCACAAGCATTACAAAATAACTTCTCTTTATTCGCCCTTTGATATAAGGACGGATACATTCGACTAAGAACTTTAAAAGAAGAATGACCGACACGCTGGTGGTGGAGTAGCAAGTCGGCTTCAACACTGCGACAGGAAGCTTCTGGTGGTGCGTCTGCTACCAAGGATGCCAATGCGTTGTCCAGTCCAGTCCTGTCTAAATACCACAGCCCCTTATGCCATGTGCCAGTCCCAAGTCGTTGTCCTGTCCCTTTCTCCTGAAAAGTCACCTGAGGAATGTCAAAGAAAACAGTACAGTTAAGATCAAGTATAATGAGCGCTAATGGATAGGAGATTGACAGGAAAAGACGGAGCATGTAGGACATTGGTTAGAGTGATGGAAGGGGTGTATGCGACAGTGCCTTTACCCATTACAGGGCTGGATGTACCATCAGCGGTCTGAATACTCTCCGGCAATGGTAGGTGAGTATATTCCTGAAACGCACCACGGGACCCCGTGACATGGCGAGATGCCCCAGAGTCCATAATCCATCCTGGCTGATGGATAGATGCAAGAGCACATGCAGAATCATCGGTGCTGGTTTGGGCAAAGCAAGTGATGTGATCTCCCGAGGTTGAAGACGTCCCAGGACTGTCGGCCGAACCCAGCTTTGTGTCTCGCAACTTCTCAAGGAACTCCCGCTCAAGCGGGATTATTTCAGCCAGTTGATTCTCTCCCCCTTCCTCCGTCAGATTTGTTTTGTGTCCGCCCCTTCTACTAGCATATCCTCCTCTACTACCACGTCGGCCCCCACGACCCCGTCCTCGATCATTAGACTGATTGCGCAAGGGTTTTGGACAAAATCGGATGTAATGTCCGGAGTCACCACAATTGTGGCAAACACCACCCATAGATGGAGGATGATTGAAAGCAGCAAGGGCAGACTTTTCAACCGCGCCTTGCTCCCCCTGGTAGGAGTCCTTGTTGGGCATCAACTTCAGTCGAGCTTCTTCCTGTGTCATGACGGCTATAGCTTCTTCCAAGGTCGGAAGCGTGGGTTGGGATAGGAGGATATTCCGTCTCTGCTCAAATACAGGATGTAGTTCCTTCAGGAATTTCATCATACGCTGCCGGAAAATATAAGCCAGGAACGTCTGAAAGTAGTTCACGAATGCCGGTTCGACTTGTGCATCTTCCATCCCAAGAGGATCATAATGATCCAGATCAGACCAGTACTTCTTCAACATGGCCGCGTACTCAGAGATGGTACATTCGTCTTGGGCCACCCTATCGAGTTCATCTTGCAGTTGAAAGACTCGCATAGGGTTGCCGGAACCGGAGTACATATCCTTTAGAGTTTGCCATATATCAGCAGCAGCCTCCATGGCCTCGACATTGTCCGACACCTGGTCGGTTAAAGAGGCAGTCAACCACCCAGCCACGACGTTGTTGACAATCTCCCAAACAGCAAACTCCTTGGCGGAGTAATCGGCTGGCGCTTTGGCTTGGCCAGTGACATAGCCAACCAAGCCACGTCCCTTCAGTGTCCGCATCGTCTGCCGCGACCACTTCAAGTAGTTGGACGTTCCTTCCAACTTCGTCTCCAGCTTCTCCAATTTCCCCATTTTGTAAGGTGATGGATCCATATCAGTATGGATCACACGTGGGGTTGCCTCGGTTAATCTTTTTGATAAGATATCATCAACCAAGGCCTTCATCTCGTCGGCTGTCAGTTTGCCACTGATCGAATCCATGGCTTCTTCAACTGTGAACCCTATTCGGCGTCGTCGTCGGCTTCTTCGACGTCGGAGTCGGCAACTTCCCCAACTTCGTCGTCTTCGTCGTCTTCTTTGACGTCACAGACTTTACGAATGCGCTACTAACTTGGCCAGCACCGGCGCGCGCATGTAAAGTGAACACGTCAGGACACCAAAGAAGACATGATCAGTCTCCGTAGAGATCCCGATGTGAAGAAGGAATAACAAATAAAGCATTTGTTAGTTCCAAACGGCGTAAGCGAGGATCAGAAGGTGCAAATAAAGCATTTAGCAGCCATCTGTCCTCGAAATACGCCCCCTTTTTTTTTTGGACGGCTAGGGTTAGGGTTCCATGTCAAGAGAGGCTAGGGTTAGGGTTTCCATGTCGAGAGAGGGAGAGGGAGGAAGGGGGGGGGCGGTGTACTGCTGGATGGGGGGGGGCGGGGTGCGGCTGGATGGGGGGGCGGGGTGCGGCAGGGAGGAGGGGGCGGGGTGGGGTGCTGCTGAGAGGGAGGAGGGGGGGGGGGGGACGGGGTACTGCTGGATGGGGGGGGGTTGCGGCAGGGAGGGGGGGTGGAAATGGTTTTTTTTTTTTTTTTTTGTGGAGAGAGAGAGAGAGAGAGAGTTATGGCTCTGATACCATGTAGAAAATAATAGTTGGATAATTTTATTGATGGTCTACTTCACTACTTATAGGGAGTCTAGCTCCTCTACATACTACATATTCCGATGTGGGACTAAAAGTCCCTTATTGACTCTCAACAGATACATATTGTTGTATAGATATAACTACTATGCCAAAACCTGTGATTTCTACAATTCGATGTCTAAGTTCTAGACTTTTTAAAATTTATTATTGTCATAACGAAACCTGTTATGATTTCAATCAAACATCATTTAAATGGGTCTTGATACTTGATAGTAGAACAGCTCTGAAGCTTTAGAGATCAGATGTTTTCTTCTAGATGACTGCTGCTTCTATGATCTAAATCAGCACTTCCCAACATAGACTGCTTGTCTCCTGCTTCTTGTTTGTATTACTTTCAGCTTTTGATGTTTATTGTTTGTTCGTCGGGTTACTTAATGGTACAAAATATTTATCTACTAATTTAATTAGTCGTGCCTGTATGCCTGATTCTTGCAGAATTTTTTATAATATTGTTCTTACTTCACCCTAAAATGCTTTTAGATATGATAGAGTGCGTATATGCATGTATCTTATGTGCATCTTTATGTTACATATGTGGTGTCTACCTCCGCTTATACTTGTTTTGTTCATTAAACTTCATTTTCACATCCTCGTATGTGTGTGGGAGGGTGTGGTGGGGGTTAACTATTCTCTGTTACCTGCATGCTAAATCTGCAAGCCTCCCTTTATTGCTGTTTGTTGGGAAGTGTGTATATGAAGCATTATACAATTAATTTTGTACATGTGAGTGAATTATATCCTGAAGGGTCAGGTTACTGCTTAAAGTAATTGGTTTTGCCATTTTGTGTTGGACATGGATCCTTTCTCTCTCTTCCAATTTCCTGCTTTAACTGGAGTCCTTTCCCGGTTACGTCAATTATATTTTGCAAGTAAAGGGAGTATTCTGAGCTCTTTTGACCTCATTTGCTTTCAAACTCAAACTTTCTTCATTCTTTTTACGTCAATTATATTGGTTTTGCCATTTTGTGTTGGACATGGATCCTTTATAACTCTTCCAATTGCCCACTTTAACTGGTGTCCATTCCCGTCAATTATATTTTGCAAGTAAAGGGAGCATTCTGAGCTCTTTTACCTCATTTGCTTTCAAACTCAAACTCTCTTCATTCTTTTTACGTCAATTATATTTTCCAGGATATGTATGCTTAGTAAGATTTGTGAGGGGGAAGCAGAAAATTGTCAACCCACTATAAGTCATTCACACTAGCCAATATGAATGAGAAATGATGGAATTGATGCCATAGATCAAGACAATATAACATATTGGTGGTGGGCTAGATTGACACAATAAACAGATTGAATATTAGTGATCTCAGTAGTGTTGTTGATTTCTTCGGACTCAGTAATCTACTGGTTTGGATAGAGGATTAAAGCAGTTATCCGGAAGTCAGTATGGAGCAACCGGGTTTCCTAGCTCACTGGGATCAGATAGATTCAATTTTAATTCCAAACCCTAGTAAATTATTGACTGTAGTCGTGGCAGCTTCCCAATGTGTGGTGTGGGGCCATTTCTCTTAGTTGAGGCCTTTATTTAACTTTGCTTCTTTTTCTGTTTTTTGATGATCAAATGGTTTCAAATGTCCTTTCATATTCAAAGAAACAGGAATGGTTCTTTTTGAGGGAAAGAGAAGGCTTTACAAGGATAAAGTAAGTCACTTCTGTATAAACCATCCTTTGAGGTTAACATGAAAGAGGAAAAGAACTTCTCATAGAAGAGGGTTTTCAAGCTCAGACAATTAACTAAGTTGCTTGTGTAAGTGTACCATCCCAGGTGTATGCTTCCTTGGCTTCAGATGGAAGCACCGGCAAGTAGGCTTAGAGATGTTTGGGTTAACTTTTCTTTTCATTATTAGATAATGATGTCTTTGAATCATCTGGAAGGGGTTCTATAATTATTATTTGTAAAAGAACTATAAAGAAAAAAGTGATAAATTGAGATTGGACTGAAAACTATTTCATAACATTTGTAAGGCTCCAGAGAATTGACATAAATTAACAACAAGAGGGTGATCTCCATGTATAAGTACAAACTCCCTACCACCCACCACTACACACCCAAGCAATTTGTGTACGTTCATGTGGTGTTGGGATTGGGGATGTCTCTTGGTGATTAGTTTGTGGTCCCTACCTGGGTTTTGGGAAGGTAGAAGAGACAATTCACTCCTTTGAGTTTGATTAAGTCTGTCAACTGTCTAGACCTTCTTGAGGATCATGAGGTAGCTGGCAATCTGGGAGGACAATTTAGTAGTGCCAAACTTGACGAAGTTTGTGATTTGTGATTCCTTAAATCAGGTGTTTGGTTCTTGATATAGGTAGATCTGCCTTGAAAAGCCACCGGTTATCATCCTAACCTAGAGTTTTGATTCTCTTGCAGTTCATATTAAAATTGTCAGACATTCGCATGTAGTGAATTTGAGTTGAGGATTATCTAGGCATTATGCTGTCTACATTGGTTCACTTGTTGACATTCGCAGGTAGATCTGCCTTGAAAAGCCGCAACTTACTGGATGTATCTGTTTATTGGCATTGCTGTTAAATTTTAGGTGTAGTTACCACCCCTCTGCAGTTAAGTTGTGTTTGTATAAAAAAGTTTTAAATCTGTATGGAGTGTGAAACTGGATAAGTGTTCGAGCTGTGGGATGAGTTACTGTTGAGCCTCATATCACCAAACAAAAGATACAAAAAAGAAGAATTTGCTCAGTTCCTTTAGGTAGATAATTCTAGCATTTAAATACCAAGCATTTTCTTGTTTGATATGTTAGTCCCCTTCTCACCTTTTTTTTATCATCGAGGATAGTTATCTGAACAAATCTATATGATGAACATGTCTGTGGGTTAGTAAGTGTAGAAAATAATAGTTGGATTAATTTTATTGATGGACTACTTCACTACTTATAGGGAGTCTAGCTCCTCTACATACTACATATTCCGATGTGGGACTAAAAGTCCCTTATTGATTCTCAACACTCCCCCTCAAGATGGGCGATAGATATTGATCATCCCCATCTTGTTACATAGCTTCGACAGACTTAATGAACTAAGACCCTTAGTCAGACAGTCTGCAACTTGTTCTTCTGAGCGGACATGGTCAATCTTCAGTATCCCTTGTTCCAGCTTCTCCTTGATGAAGAATCGATCAATCTCGATGTGCTTCGTTCTGTCGTGCTGAACGGGATTGTTAGCTATACTTATTGCAGCTTGACTATCGCTCAGAAGACGTAATGGTGCTCCCTTGTCTAGCTTTAACTCTGACAGCAACGCTTTCACCCACAGCAATTCTGACACTCCCAGAGCCATTGCTCTGTATTCTGCTTCAGCTGTCGACCGTGCTACCACAGACTGTTTCTTGCTTCTCCATGAGACCAGATTTTCTCCTACAAAAACACAGTATCCCGTGGTAGACCTTCTGTCGTCTATGCAGCTCGCCCAGTCTGCATCACAGTATCCCTCAACTTCTATGCGTCCATTCTTCTTGAACCATAGCCCCTTTCCCGGCGTTCCTTTCAGATACCTAAAGATCTGAAATACTGTTTCCATATGACCATTTCTTGGATCATGCATGTAGCGACTCACTACACTCACCGCAAATGAGATATCAGGGCGAGTGTGTCCCAGATAAATCAATCTCCCTACAAGTCGTTGATATCTTTCACGATCAACGGGCTCTCCTGCTTCTGCTCCCAACTTGCACTTCTGGTCAATTGGAGTGACCGCTGCTTTGCATCCCAGCATCCCTGTCTCCTTCAGCAGATCTAGTGTGTATTTTCTCTGTGAGAGAACAATTCCTTGTTCGCCTTCACACACCTCGATACCTAGAAAGTACCTCATCGCTCCTAAATCTTTCACTTCAAACTCCTTCGCGAGTTTTGACTTCAGTTTAGTGATCTCGACTTCATCATCACCTGTGATCACTATATCATCCACATATACAGCAAGTATAGTGATGTGGCCTCTTGCATGCTGAAGGAAGACCGTATGATCTGCATTTGTTCGACGGTATCCCATGCCTGTAACAGCCTTTCTGAATCTGTCAAACCAGGCTCGAGGAGATTGCTTGAGCCCGTATAGTGACTTCTTCAGTTTACACACCTTTTCTTGCGACGTCCCTCCGTTTGATTCCGTCGCATAGCACCCAGGCGGGAGCTCCATGTATACTTCTTCTTGCAGGTCCCCATGAAGAAAGGCATTCTTCACATCCAACTGGTACAGCTTCCACCCATAGTTCGCTGCAATGGAGACCAGAGTTCTCACGGTGCTCATTTTTGCTACCGGGGCAAAAGTCTCATCATAGTCTATTCCATATGACTGTGTGAATCTTTTTGCAACCAACCTCGCCTTGTACCGCTCTACTTTTCCTTCTGGCGTCTCTTTCACTGTGTACACCCATTTGCATCCCACAGCTTTCTTCCCTTTGGGTAATGGAACCAGCTCCCATGTCTTATTTTTCTCCAGTGCTCCAAGTTCTTCCATCATTGCAGCTTTCCACCTTGGATCTTTCTTTGCTTCCTGCCAACACTTGGACAACGAATTAGAGTCTAACGATGCAATGAAGGCTCGATAATTCGAAGAAATGTTAGAATAAGACAAGAAGTTGGCAATGTCATGTTCGTAATCATCAAAACGAGCAGGAGCCTTACCCGCATTGATGCGAGAAGATCTCCTTAAGGGAGCAATATGTGGTGGAGAGATCATACCATCCGAGTCGGAGAGATCCGCATCAGAATCCGAGTGATTCAGTACGGGGGCAACATCTTCAGGAGTTGGAGCAGGAGTAGACGAGGGACTTGGTACAGTAGGCACAGGGCATGGCATAGGCACAGTACTGGACTTCTGTTGTCTTCTTCTGTAAACTTGGAGCTCCTTTTCCCTTGTCTGTTGCTCCTCCTGCGTAACATATGGATCTTCTTCTTCATTTTCTGTATCTGAGTCACTGTGCTCTCCCCCTTTCGTCCAGTTTTCTACAACCGGACACGGAACCGATCCGACGACCACATTTGGGCTTATTATCTTCCCCTCACATCGAACACCATCTGTGTTAGGTGTGTCACCAAATGCGGAACCTTCATCCGAACCATAGTATGGTTCGAGTTCTCTGAAAGAAACGTCCATGCTGACAAACATCTTCCGCTCGACTGGACTCCAACAGGTATAACCCTTCTGAGTCGTCGTGTAACCGACAAAGACACATTTAACTGTCCGAGGATCCAGTTTGCCAACGCCTGGCCGATTATCCTGGACAAAGTATACACATCCAAAAATTTTTGGTGGAACAGTGTATGTAGTGGCTCCAGTAAGCATCTCCAATGGTATCTTCCAGTCCAATACCTGAGATGACATTCTGTTGATGAGATAAGAGGCCGTCAATATAGCCTGTCCCCATAAGTGTTTCGGGACATTCATAGCCAGCATCATCGTCCGTGCAACTTCCAGCAAGTGTCTGTTCTTTCGTTCCGCCACGCCATTTTGAGCCGGAGTATAAGTACATGAAGTTTGATGAAGTATTCCATGAGTGGAAAAATATTCAGCAATCCGCTTATTCGTATACTCCGTCCCATTGTCGGATCGAAAATACTTAATTTTAGCGCCATATTGTGTTTCCACTCGTCGATGAAAGTCCTGAAAGGCCTCAAGGACGTCACTTTTATTCTTCAGAAGGTAGACCCATGTCATACGGGTATAACAATCAATAAAGGTGACGAACCATCGAAAGCCGTTAATCCCGGTTGTAGGACAAGGGCCCCATACGTCTGAATGTATCATGGAAAAAGCAGCTGAACTCCTATTCCCTGTGCTCACATACGAGCTTCTGGTATGTTTTCCCAAAGCACATGCATTACAAAATAACTTCTCTTTATTAGCCCTTTGATATAAGGACGGATACATTCGACCAATAACCGGAAAAGAGGAATGACCGACACGCTGGTGGTGGAGTAGCAAGTCGGCTTCAACACTGCAACAGGAAGCTTCTGGTGGTGCGTCTGCTACCAAGGATGCCAATGCTTTGTCCAGTCCAGTCCTGTCTAAATACCACAGCCCCTTATGCCATGTGCCAGTCCCAAGTCGTCGTCCTGTCCCTTTCTCCTGAAAAGTTACCTGAGGAATGTCAAAGGAAACAGTACAGTTAAGATCAAGTATAATGGCACTAATGGATATAAGATTGACAGGAAAAGACGGAACATGAAGGACATTGGTTAGAGTGATGGAAGGGGTGCATGCGACAGTGCCTTTACCCATTACAGGGCTGGATGTACCATCAGCGGTCTGAATACTCTCCGGCAATGGTAGGGGAGTATATTCCCGAAACGTACCACGGGACCCCGTGACATGGCGAGATGCCCCAGAGTCCATAATCCATCCTGGCTGATTGATAGATGCAAGAGCACGTGCAGAATCATCGGTGCTGGTTTGGGCAAAGCAAGTGAAGTGATCTCCCGAGGTTGAAGACGCCCCAGGACTGTCGGCCGAACCCAGCTTTGTGCCACGCAATCTCTCAAGGAACTCCCGCTCAAGCGGGGTTATTTCAGCCAGGTGATGCTCTCCCCCTTCTTCCGCCAGATTTGCTTTGTGGCCGTCCCGTCTACCAGCATATCCTCCTCTACCACCACGTCGGCCTCCACGATCCCGTCCTCGATCATTAGACTGATTGTGCAAGGGTTTTGGACAAAATCGGATATAATGTCCGGAGTCACCACAATTGTGGCAAACACCACCCACAGGTGGAGGTTGATTGAAGACAACAAGGGCAGACTTTTCAACCGCGGCTTGCTTCCCCTGGTAGTAGGGCTGGCGATGGGTAGGGTAGGGTAGGGTAAGGGCAGAAAGAGGGCAGGGTAGGGTAGGGTATTGACCTTTTTTTGATACCCTAGGGGAGTCATGAGGGTAGGGTAGGGTAGCCCTCTTCCAAAAAATCAATACCCATTACCCGTCCTTGCCCTTTACCCTCACAGGGTAGCTGAAGGTCAGGGTAGGGAGGGTAAGGGTATTACCCTTGCTATTTCATTTTTTTAACTTTGAAAATTAAATTTTTTGCTACTAAACAGGGGGGGGGGGAATATTTTTCTTTCCATTTCATTTTTTTCAGATTTTGACAGCATTCAAAAATCATAACAACTTAACAAGAAATACTAGGGAGAATATTTTTTTTACTAAAGGCGCTGAATCCAGTTATATAGGACTGCCTACATACCCAAGGAGGGGGCTAGACCTGACTCCTTAGGATCAAGCACCATATAGTTCTCCTAATCCTGAGTACTAATTACAAAAAACTACAAGTAGTAGTAATACTATGGCAGTGGGACTATACAAAATTACAAAGCACAGATTTACAGGAGAGGGCTAGAGCCTAGACGGCTAGTGGTAGGGTTAGGGTTAACGGGTAGTGGGTAGGGTAGTGATTCAGGGTAGGGTAGGGTTCAGGGTAGGGTTACAGGGCAGAGGGTAGGGCAGGTAGGGCGGGTACCCGGGTAATTGCACTAGGGTAACAGAATAAAACCCTTACCCTACCCTAATTCCAAGAGGATAAGGGTAGGGCTTGCCCTCGAAGGGTAGAGGGTACCCGTGGGCACCTGAGGGTGCAGGGTACCCGGCTAGGGTAGAGGGTATGAGGGCAAAATCGCCACCCCTACCTGGTAGGAGCCCTTGTTGGGCATCAATTCAGTCGAGCTTCTTCCTGTGTCATAACAGCTATAGCTTCTTCCAAGGTCGGAAGCGTGGGTTGGGATAGGAGGATATTCCTTCTCTGCTCAAATACAGGGTGTAGTCCCTTCAGGAATTTTATCATACGCTGCCGGGAAGTATAAGCCAGGAACGTCTGAAAGTACTTCGCGAATGCCGGTTCGACTTGTGCATCTTCCATCCCAAGAGGATCATAATGATCCAGATCAGACCAGTACTTCTTCAACAGGGCCGCGTACTCAGAGATGGTACGTTCGTCTTGGGCCACCCTATCGAGTTCATCTTGCAGTTGAAAGACTCGCATAGGGTTGCCGGAGCCGGAGTACATATCTTTTAGAGTTTGCCATATATCAGCAGCAGCCTCCATTGCCTCGACATTGTCCGACACCTGGTCGGTTAAAGAGGCAGTCAACCACCCAGCCACGACGTTGTTGACAATCTCCCAAACAGCAAACTCCTTGGTGGAGTGATCGGCTGGTGCCTTGGCTTGGCCAGTGACATAGCCAACCAAGCCACGTCCCTTCAGTGTCCGCATCGCCTGCCGCGACCACTTCAAGTAGTTGGACGTTCCTTCCAACTTCGTCTCCAGCTTCTCCAATTTCCCCATTTTGTAAAGGGACGGATCCACATCAGTATGGATCACACGTGGGGTTACCTCGGTTAATCTTTTTGATAAGATATCATCAACCAAGGCCTTCATCTCGTCGGCCGTCAGTTTGCCACTGATCGAATCCATGGCTTCTTCAACTGTGAACCCGATTCGTGGTCTCCGTCGGCTTCTCGGACGTTGGAGTCGGCAACTTCACCAACTTCGTCGTCTTCTTCGTCTTCGTCGTCTTCTTCGACGTCACAGACTTTACGAACGCGCTACTAACTTGGCCAGCACCGGCGCGCGCATGTAAAGTGAACACGTCAGGACACCAGAGAAGACATGATCAGTCTCTGTATAGATCCCGATGTGAAGGCGGAATAACAAAATAAACATTTGTTAGTTCCAAACGGCACAATCTAGGAACAGAGTCGGTACAAATAAAGCATTTGACATCTCGACTGTCTTCGAAATACGCCTTTTTTTGTTGTTTTTTTTTTGACGGCTAGGGTTAGGGTTAGGGTTTGGATGGGGCGGCTAGAGCTAGGGTTAGGGTTTCCATAGCAAGAGAGGCTAGGGTTAGGGTGCTGGAGGGGGGGGGGGGTCGGCTAGGGCTAGAGGGGGGGGGGGGGGGCGGGGCGGGGCGGGGTGCTGCTGGGGAGAGGGGGCTGTAGGGGGGGTCGGCTAGGGCTAGAGGGGGGGGCGGGGCGGGGCGGGGCGGGGTGCTGCTGGGGAGAGGGGGCTGTAGGGGGGGTCGGCTAGTGCTGGAGGGTGCTGGAGGGGGGTCGGCTAGGGCTGGAAGGGGGGGGGGGGGGGGCGGGGCGGTGTGCTGCTGGGGAGGGCTGGCTGTAGGGTGGGGCGGGATTGTGGGCGGGAGGGTGCTGGCTGTAGGGGGGCGGGATGAGTGCGGGAGGGTGCGGGATGAGTGCTGGAGAGGGGTGGGGGGGGGGGGGGGGTTAGGGCTGGGGCAGCGGGTCGTCGGCGGCTAGGGGGGAGAAAAAAAATTTTTGTTTTGCGGAGAGAGGGGGAGAGAGAGAACAAAAAAAAATATCAGAGAGAAATACGCATATACAGAGAAACTTCCCAATAGTCGGAAAGAAAATACACAGAGAGAGAGAAGCCAGAAGGGCAACAGGAGGAGAGCAAGAAGAGCATTTCTTCACCAAATGAACTGAGATAAAGTCCAGCTTCTACTAAGAGTTTATACTGCCTTCACAATAAATATTACTAGAAGATGAAAAATCCATTAGTTTAAGGTCGAGAGGCAGATTCTTTACATACCCAAACAAATCACTTTGCGTCACCCGTTTCTGGCACTCATAGTAGCATTCAATCGCAGAAACACACACACACACATGGTATATTATTGAATCTTAAACATTTGATAGAGTCATCCGTTTATGCATTTATTCTGGGTACGTCTTAACCCTCGTCAGACCCTGCATAAATGGGGAGCCTCGTGGCACTAGGACGCGGGACATCCTTTTTGATTAGTCAATACCATTTTTCCTCTCATGCCAGATTTCCTTTACTTATGAGGATATAATTTTTTAATTCTGCTTCATTTTGTTTCTGTATCATGCATCTTATAGGAAATGATTGTCAACTAATCTATAATAGCGTTAGGACTCCGTCGCTTCCAAACAGGTGGTCTCCATTGATAACCATGAATTTTGGTTCCACTGATAACCATGAATTTTGGTTCATGGGATTTGTGGGCAAGTCAAACCTAGCAGAAAAATATATCCAGGTTGTCTCCATTGATAACCATGAATTTTGGTTCATGGGATTTGTCAGCCATGACAGTGCACTAAACAGTCTACAGGAAGCTCTGCAAAATGCTCGTGACTTGCAGACTGATGGCTATTGGGACAAAACTTGCAGCCATGTAACCCCACCTTCTAGATTCATGAAATCATCTCTTTTAACAAGATTCAACTAATATGTTCTTGTCCTTGTATTCATTTGTCTTACAGACATTCATTTTCTTATATATGGGTAAAAGTGATGTTGATAAACATGTGCCATCTTGTAATCTTGTCTTGGTTATGTACTTAATTCACCAGTATATCACATTATATTCATTGCTCAAAAGAGACTTCAGCAAGTTGTTTACTTTGTAGATTAATGCAAGTTGCCATATCAGAAAATTTTCAAATATTTCAAGTGGTAGATTTGTTTTTTTTCTTTTTTCTTGATGACCGATCAGATTTGTGTTATAGTATGATTGTGCAGTTACTTTTTAAGAGGTTACATTGAATATTTTGGTACTATTGCTAGGTTTTAAGGATGCTAATATAAATGGAATTATACTTTCTGAAGGAAATGAAGTTGCGTCAAATTCTTGTGTAAGCGGCAGTATACACGCTATACTTTCTACAGGATGATCATTGTTCATGATCACGAGGTATTTCTTCAGTCTGAACTTTTATCCTTCCCAACTGGTATATGTATTACTTTGCAGGGTTTTGGGGACATTCATTTGTAGACTGGATCTGCAAAACCAAAAATCAGACAGGGGCACTGATGAAATTGTATAGGCAAGTCCATAGATTTTCTTTGTATTTCTATTTGCAGTATGTTTTATTTGATAACGACTGATCACGAAGCACTGTACCGACATAAGAGCATGAATCATAATATGTTTGTTGCATTAAAAAAAACTCATACATGGCCTGATATAGCGACAGTTCACTGGATCTTGTGTTGCCAAGTCGAATATGGAAATAGTCTTCTTCGCATATAATTCGTGTAAGATTGCATACAAGACTTTCCTGATCGAATCATAATATGTTTGTTGCATTAAAAAAAACTCATACATGGCCTGATATAGCGACAGTTCACTGGATCTTGTGTTGCCAAGTCGAATATGGAAATAGTCTTCTTCGCATATAATTGGTGTAAGATTGCATACAAGACTTTCCTGATCCTGCATTAGTTAGGATCTTTGCAGTAAGTATTAACTTCCTGACCTCCCCATATCTTGATAGAACGATGACATGATTATTAGCTGCTCACCAACAAATGATCGGTCGATGTTCACCATCTCAAAGTCTATCAATTAGAAGGCACTTCAGAAAATCCTAAATGAGACATCAGCCATCCCATCTTATGATTTAGCAATTGACAGCATAATTTTTATGTGGTTTAACGGCTAATGGAAATTTTGTTGCAATCATTTCTTTCTCATGATTTAGGAGCCTAGAATAACTCAAGTCAGAAATCCTTAATGAGATCAATTCAGTCCAGAACAGTCCATCAAGAGTCTGTATTTGCATCCAAATCCTGTTGGTGCTTTCTTTACATGGAGAGAGCTTGCTCTCAACATGCCTTGTAAATTTTAGTCCCACATCGGAAATGCACCATGAGTTATCTCAACATATATACTTGGGTGTGTTGTTGAGAGATGCACATGGGGTGGTGATCCTAAGGAGGGAACCATGTGGGTGATTTTACTAGGAGGTAAGAATAAGGCTCCAAGGATTAAGCATTAATGCTTTTGTCATTCTCTTGGATTAATTTCATTTGGAGCTAAGCCCCAAAGGGGCTTAGCGACTCGGACTCGGGCTCGGGCTCATGAGGCGTAATGTGGCGTTTTGTTGGCGCTCTTTGCACTTAGCACGTCATGCGGTCCATGCGGCCATGCGGCTCATGCGGCTATGAGGCTCATGCGGCTCATGCGGCCAGGCTGCTGCATCTTGCTTTGAGCAACGGTGTTTTGACACCCCAGCATTGTTCTTCTTCTCATCTCTCTCTAGATTATTGTAACTCGTTTTGTCCCAATTGCAACACGTTTGCAAGGAAGAACGAGAGATCTTCTCTTCTCTATTTTCTTTCTCCATATTGTAATCGGGTTATTTGGTATTTGTATCTTCGTAGATCTTTGTTGCATCTGTTTTACCATCTTTGATCAAGCCCCGGGACTAACAATCTCAAAGCAAGATCCGTGTAGATGGAAAACATAAATGCTTCGCTCCTCCAATCGGACTTCTGCAAGTTGAAAAAGTTCGATGGAGAGCATTATCAAGTCTGGAAGAGAAAGGTTTACCTAACTCTTCAACTGAAAGACGTTGATCATTTTCTGTTGGAGGAAGAAACCTCTGTTCCAGACACTGGATCTACTGCCGCTATCAACGCGGCTACCAAACTCCAGGCCAAGTGGAGAAGGAAAAATAGCTTCTGCAGGCTTCTCATCCTGAATGCTATGGAGGACTCCCTGGCAGAATCCTACTCGAAGAAGAAACTTGCCAGAGACATGGGAGTCTGTGGAAAATCTGTATGAAGAAGACAAGAACATGAGCAAAATGTTTGTGGTTGAAAAATATCACAAATTGCTCTTTGAGGACGAAAAGTCCATGCTGCCTCAGGTGAAGGAATTTCTGAAGCTGCGTCAGAAACTGGAAGACGAAGAGATGCCCCTTCCCGACAAGTTTGTCGTTGGAGGGATCGTCTCAAAACTTCCTGCTGGATGGAGTACCTTCTATACAAGGATGCACAGAAAGAAGCTAGACATTAGCTTGGGAGATCTACTTCAAGAGATCCATGTTGAGGACGAAATGTGATCTCAACAGAAGATGGACTCTCTGTCCAAACAACTGGCTAAGGCCAACTTGGTGCAGACAAGAGAGTTCAAGGGGAAGCATGTGCCTTCTCATCACAAGAAGAAGGACTCCACTAATCTAAAAGTGAACGGTCCTTCGTTCAAGCAACAGAAGTCCAAGTCCCACGTGACTTGCTTCAACTATGACAAGAATGACCACTACATGAGTGAATGCAAATCCAAGCACAAACCAAGATAGCAGGTATAGCTAAACTTGGTTATTTTGATTACTTAACTTGGTTGCTATTGTTGCACAGGTTGAGTTATCTAGCGTGGTAGCTGACTAGTGGTCTGACACTAGTGCATCTGACCACGTGTGCTCTCAAAGGAGCTGTTCACCAAGGACGAGCCATGTTATGACGAAGGTCTCGATGGCGAACATTTTTCTAGCAGAAGTTCTGAAGATCGAGACAGTGGTTATTAACCACCGACAAAGACACTGGAATGCGTGTTGCACGTACCAGAGATTTTTTGGCAATCTGATCTCAGAAAGTCTGTTATCTGATACAGACTTGAAAGATGGACATTCGTACTAGCCAGATGGTAATTTCTTGTCGAGGAACATGCTTCGAAAAGATGTTCGGTGCTGAAGGAATGTTCGAACTTCTGCTGATGGCGATGAAGTTACTTTATTGAGTGGACTGAGAGTTGTTCTATGACAGAAGCAGACTCAAGCTGTCCTACCGGAACCTTATCTTCGAAATGTGGGGGTAAGGAGGTGGAGGAGTTTAAGGTCTGTGCAGATACAAGACTGTTGGGAAGCTGCTCAGACGATTGAACTAAAGTACTGATCATCTGGAGTTAGTACACTCAGATATCTGTGACTTTTATCAATTCTCCACAGAGGCCGATTCGAAGTGTTTCTCGAAGTGCACGTTCGCATGACTTCTCAAGTAGATGGATGCAGCATTCGAGTAGTTCAGAGACTTCAGGGATGAAGCTGAACGTTAAACCGATCTACAACTACTCAGAAGTGATCGAGATGTAGAGTATAGGTCTCATGAATTCGTATCGTTCTGTAAAGAACATGGAATCATCAATGAGACTACTACTCCGTATTCTCCTCAATCTAACGGGATAGCGGAGAGGAAGAACAGAACGTTGACAGAAATGATGATGAAGTCAATGCTGCTAACTACGGGTCTTCCTCAATGCTAATGGGGAGAAGCTGCATTGACGACCACTTTTATTCTAAATAAAGTGCCGTATGCAACTTCGGACGCAACTCCTCATGAACATTGGTTCAAAGTCAGACCTAACTTGAATGTCATTCGAGTGTGGGGGTCTCTGGCTTATGTGAAGCTCCCAGATCTGAAGATTCAGAAGCTGGGGACTAGGACTACGAAGATGATCTTCTTGGGGTATGTTGAGAAGAGTGATGCTCGAAGATTTCTTGATATTGAGTCAAATCATATAATTGAATCTCGTGAAGACAATTTGCAAGTGTAACACCCAATTTTCCAGATAAGGGTATTTTTGAAATTTTGTAATTATAATTATTATTCATTGATATTTATTTCACATTATGAGTTTTGGTGATTCTTAATTATTTTTTAAACTATTTTAAAACTGTTTTAAGTCATGACTTGTGATTTTGGTGTGCAGCTAGTGAAACCGTAGAGACTGCATGACCTAGAGCCTAACCATGTCATTAGGATGACTTAATTATTATTTTTAGCCTAGGAGTATTTTGGTCATTTGGCCTCTTTGAATTATTTTAACACGGAGAATGGCTATTTCTAGTTCAAATGACACAGAAAGGGCATCATCCGTGTATTTTATAGACGGAGAATGATCATTCTCATTTGCCGCGTCAATATAAACGGAGAATGAACATGACTCAAAGTTTTACCCTTTTTTTCCCTTCTTCTTGATCTTCTTCTTCTCCTCCTGCTACTTCTTGTTGTTGTTGTTCTCCGTGTTCTTGTTCTTCTACTTCTTCTTGCACTTCTTTTTCTTTTGTGATGTTTCGTTTACGAGCAACCCTCTTAACTTTCACCCCTTGTTTCTTTTGTTTTCCAACATCCACTTGTTCTCCGTCTTCTCTAACTCGGTCTACATCCATTGATGATGATTGCGACATTGTGTGAAACTTGCGAATGGAGATTCGTTGGCGCCTTTCTTGTAGGAATTTTCTATTATTTTTGGAGGAGATGACCTAAAATCGAAAGCGAACAGAGTATGGAAGAAGAGGGAGCGAACGAAACGTTTTTTTGAAGAGTTGGTGGGTTTGTATGTAATTCTCCCTCTTCTGGAATCGAACCGTTTTTCTGAAGAGTTGCTGGGTTTGTGGATATTTTTAATAAATTAGAAGGGCAAAAAGGTCATGCCGTCCCCTTTTATATATATTTTAGATAATGCTGGGCACGCGATGAAAGTTTCTTTTGGGGTGGGTTTTTCATAAAACTTTTTAAATTTTTGGGCATTTCATAAATTTTCCCAAAAAAAAACCAAATCAAGAATCCGTCGGCCGGAAAAGCGATGGAACCGGCAGTTGAACTGGTATGTGCTCTTCCAGCCATACCAGGAGCTGGGGGTGATTTGAGCAAATGTGCCATAATCTCAGTTAGATCAGTAACAAGAAAAGAATTCAGAAGAAGAATTGGGGAAGAACAGGTTGATTATATTGCAGGAAAGGAAAATTAACAGGGAAAAGTAATAGAAGAAGAAGGAGAATGAGAGTTCTCTCACAAATTGGCTAACGTTCTCCTCTCCTTACAGCTACTTATAGGTAGCTACTAAAGGGCCTGCCAAGGCCTAACAGAATGCCTGACAAGGTCTAACAGAATGCCAGCTAATTGGTGCTGACCTGGCCAATTAGCTGACCTGGCTAACTGTGGCTAACTGCCAATCAATTACACCAGTCAGTTACACTATAGTGGAGCCTATTGCTATGGCTCTATTGCTATGGCTTATTGAATTAGAATGTATCAATTGCCCCCTTCTCATTTTGACCTTGTCTCAAGGTCAAAGTGTGGATAATTTTTGGTGAAGTCTTCATAATGTACCCACTGGGCTTCGTCTTCAGAGCAGTCCTTCCATTGAACCAATAAATCCACAGCTGCCTTTTGCCTTCTCTGAACTAGCCTCCTATCAAGGATCCACTCTGGTTCCAGTACAGCTTCTTCAATTTGGCTAGGTGGTCCAGCTTGAATGGGAACTCTTTGACTGATGTGTTTCTTCAGTTGTGAAACATGGAAAGTGGGGTGTATCAAAGATCCCTCTGGAAGTATCAGCCTGTAGGCTACTGACCCTATCTTTGCTGCCACTTGGTAAGGGCCAAAATACTTTGGGGATAGCTTCTGAGGCCTTCTGTGTGCAATTGAAGTCTGCCTATAGGGTTGCAATTTTAAGTAAACCCAATCACCTGGATCAAAGTTCCTGTCAGTCCTATGGGTGTCCACCATCTTCTTCATCCTATCTTGTGCCACTTAAAGGTTGTCTTTCAATAACTGGAGAGCATTGTCCCTGGATAGGATAGCTTCAGCAACTTCTAGATCTGGAGTGATGTCAGGTATGTATGTGAGTAAGTGTGGGGGGGTTCTCCCATATACTGCTTCAAAGGGAGTAACCTTAGTGGCAGAATGCCAGTTGGTATTAAACCAAAATTCTGCCCATAGTAAATGTTTACTCCACTCTTTAGGTTTATGACTGCAAAAACATCTCAAATAGCCTTCTATGCATCTGTTAGTTACCTTAGTTTGACCATCAGTTTGGGGGTGATAGGCAGTGCTGTGCCTCAGTTGGGTGCCCTGCAGCTTGAAAATTCCTTCCAAAACTGACTAGTGAAGATAGGATCTCTGTCTGAAACCATAGATCTTGGCATTCCATGAAGTTTGAACACTCCTTCTAGAAAAATTTGAGCTACATTTGCTGCTGTATAAGGGTGGCTTAATGCAAACAAGTGTATATATTTTGAGAGTCTATCAACAACAACCATTATAGTTGTTTTGTGATAGCTAGGTGGCAGGCCTTCAATGAAGTCCAAGGAGATGTCTTCCCACACTCTATTTGGAATAGGTAATGGTTGGAGAAGTCCTGCAGGAGATAAGTTTTCTCCCTTGTTTCTCTGACAGATGTCACATGATTTGATATAATCCTGGACAATTTTCTTCATCCCCTTCCAATAGCAAGCTCTTTTCAGTGTGTGCAAGGTTTTAACCACCCCTGAATGCCCTCCTTGTAACATGTCATGATGTTCTTTCAACATCTCCTTGACAAAGTTTGAATCAGGGTCTATTAAGAGCCTATTTTTGTAATATAGCAGACCATTTTTGAGAGTATATTTGTTGGGGTCAAGTTTACCTTGTTCCCATTTGGCTAACTTCTTCTTGTAATAATCAGAGTTTGCCATTTGTTGTTTGAAACTATCAATCCAATCTGCAGCTATTACAGTGATAGCAGTTAGTGTAGCTTCTGCAGCTTCACCTCTTCTTGATAGACTATCTGCAGCTTCATTTTCCTTGCCCTTTTTGTACTCCATCCTGTATTGATATCCATGAAGCTTGTAGACCCATTTGTACTGAGCTTCAGTATGAACCTTTTGTTCTAGCAGATGTTTTAAAGATTTGTGATCAGTCTTGATAAGGAAACTCCTTCCCCATAAGTACTGGTGCCATTTTTTAACTGCCAACAAGATGGCCAACATTTCTTTCTCATAAGTAGAAAGTGTAATGTTCCTGCCCTTGAGGTTTTGACTGAGATAGGCTATGGGCCTTCCTGCCTGCATTAACACAGCTCCTATTCCCAGACCAGAGGCATCACATTCTAGAGTAAATTCCTCAGAGAATTTGGGCATTGCTAGAACAGGGGGTTGAGTGAGTACCTGTTTGAGTCTTTCAAAGGCTTCTTGAGCTTTAGCACTCCAGAGGAATGAGTTCTTAAGTAGATCAGTGAGAGGGCCAGCTAAGGATCCATAGCCCTGTACAAAGCGCCTGTAGTAGCCTGTAAGACCAAGGAAGCCTCTTAATTCTTTGAGGGTTCTGGGTGTAGGCCATTCTAAGACTGCTTTAATCTTCTCTTAATCTACTGCCACTCCTTGACCAGAGATTATATGCCCCAAATATCCCACTTGTTTCTGTGCAAAGAAACACTTGCTTCTTTTTAGCTTCAGTTGGTTGGCTTCTAATTTGCTGAACACTGCCTGTAAATGCTGGTAATGATCATGAAGTGTGGCACTATAGATGAGAATATCATCAAAAAATACTAGAACAAATTTCCTCAAATACTCTTTGAAGACTGCATTCATCAGTGCTTGGAATGTTGATGGGGCATTAGTTAGCCCAAAAGGCATGACAAGGAACTCATAGTGCCCCTCATGAGTCCTGAATGCTGTCTTGTGCACATCTTCTTCTACCATTCTGACTTGGTGATACCCTGCTCTTAAATCCAGTTTGGAAAAATTGTGACTACCATGGAGTTCATCAAATAACTCCTCAATGAAGGGAATTGGGTAAGTGTCCTTCATTGTGTTGTGGTTTAGCCTCCTGTAATCAATGCAGAGCCTCCATGAACCATCAGCTTTCTTCACTAAGAGTACTGGTGAAGAATAAGAACTATTACTAGGCCTTATGACACCTGTTTGTAGCATTTCTCGCACTTGCCTCTCTATCTCATTTTTCTGTAGGTAAGGGTGCCTGTAGGGTCTGTTACACACTGGTGCTGCTCCAGGAATGAGGGGAATTTTGTGATCAAAAAGTCTTTGTGGAGGTAAAGCTGTGGGTTCTTCAAAAAGGTGTGCATAGTTATTAAGTAGACTGGTTACTTCAGCTTCTTCTGATTGAGTAGATAGCTTCTGGGCATTCTCCTCCAAAGCACATAATTGGATGAGGAAAAAATAAGAATTTTGCCTTAACTCTTTTGCATCAGGTTCTTGCAGATGATTCTTCTGTGGCTTGACCCCTTGGAGTAGCTTCCACACACCCTGTTCTTCAAACTCCATGGTTAGTTCTTGGAAGTTCCAGCTTATGGTGCCTAAGGTACTGAGCCAATTAGCTCCTAGGACCACCTGGTAACCTGGGATGGATAATAACAGAAGATTTGCCAGGATTTTGTGTCCTTGACACTCAATGCTCACTCCCTTGCACAGTCCCTTGCCAGACAGTTTATCCCCATTGGCCACTACTACCTCAAATGACTTATTGTCTTGAGGAGCTAACCCCAACCTTTCACAGAAATTAGAATCAATAAAACTATGAGTGGAACCTGAGTCCACTAATATTAAGACAGGTTTATTTTTGATTCTACCTTGTAGCTTCATAGTAGATTGATGAGTGATACCTGACAATGCTTGCAAGGAAATTTGAAACATACTGTTTTGAAGCTCTGGGGAAGTAACTGGGGAAGTAACTTGGTTGTCAGGTGTACTCTGAAGTTCAGCATCCTCAATTCCTTCTTCATCTGCTACTAACATGAAAAGCTTCTTCTCCTTGCACTTGTGACCCTTGAACCACTTCTCATCACACAAGAAACATAATCCCATATTCTTCCTCCTCAAGATTTCAGAAGGAGATATAGTTGCTCTGGTCTGCCCCCTGTTATTTTGGGTGGAAGGTTCAACACCTTGAGAAGAGGGATTTGGCATTGGTTGCTTCCAAGTTTCTGTACTAACATTGGTTGCTGCAGGGCTATAGACTGTGGCATTATAGCTTTTGTTAGTATAAGAATTGCCTTTGTAATTTCTCTTGATGGCCAGGTTTCTTGCTTCATATAACTTGGAAAGTTGCATGGCTGTTAGGAGTTCAGATGGATTTGCAATCTGCAGTTCATATCTGATGTCTTCTTTCAATCCTCCTACATAAGTGCTCACCAAACAAGATTCAGGTAAGGCTTCAATTTTGTTAGAAATTTTCTGAAATTGTGAATTATACTCATGCACAGTGCTGTCCTGCTTCAGTAATTTCAGATCCATCATATGATCTGTGAACTGTGAGGGCCCAAAATTCCTTCGAATGGATCTGCAGAAGTCTTCCCAAGGCATCATTCCATTCTTGATCTTCATCATCCAGTTCATCCAATATGCTGCTGCTCCCTTGAGCTGGACTGAACAGATTTTGAGTTTATCCGACTCAGGAGTGTTGTAGAAATCGAAGTAGTTGTTAATCCTCATGATCCACTCCTCAACATCCCCCTCCCCATTGAATTCAGGTAATTTCAATCTCAGTGAAGGTTGTTTGTTGTTGTTGGCCTCATGGTGAGTATTGAAACGTGTAGGAGTGGCTAGCAGTGGTGGGTTGTACAACCCTTGTCCTCCAACTGTTTGATCAGTGGAGAATCCATGGGAAGATCGAGGTGAAGGATTTAAACTCCATGACTGGCCTCCACTAGGAATGGCAGGTGGATTGGTTTGAATATTAGCAAAATTTCGAGCAGAAGGCTCAGGATCTCGTCTAGATCTGTTCATTTCATCTAGCAATTTATCAAACTTACTATTTAGATCCAGAACAGTACCTGCCAAGGCTCCCACTGTGTTCTCCAGAGAGGTGAGTCGATCCTCATCAACAGGTAATCTCCTTCCTTCTGGACCTCCTCGATCAGAGCCGCCATGGCTCACACTTCCTTCTCTGCTTCCTTCTCCCACCGGCTCGAGCTGCTCTGATACCAAATTGGTATGTGCTCTTCCAGCCATACCAGGAGCTGGGGGTGATTTGAGCAAATGTGCCATAATCTCAGTTAGATCAGTAACAAGAAAAGAATTCAGAAGAAGAATTGGGGAAGAACATGTTGATTATATTGCAGGAAAGGGAAATTAACAGGGAAAAGTAATAGAAGAAGAAGGAGAATGAGAGTTCTCTCACAAATTGGCTAATGTTCTCCTCTCCTTACAGCTACTTATAGGTAGCTACTAAAGGGCCTGCCAAGGCCTAACAGAATGCCTGACAAGGTCTAACAGAATGCCAGCTAATTGGTGCTGACCTGGCCAATTAGCTGACCTGGCTAACTGTGGCTAACTGCCAATCAATTACACCAGTCAGTTACACTATAGTGGAGCCTATTGCTATGGCTCTATTGTTATGGCTTATTGAATTGGAATGTATCATGAACCCAAAAAGCCGGATCGGACGGCGATCAGCCGGAAGAGCCCCCTCCCTCCGCCGAACCCAAGCCCTCGCCGGCGCGGTCGTCGGATCACAAGTCCGTCACTTGGAGCCGCGATCTGCCGAATGAGATTCCTCCGGAGGAGTCCGAAAGTACTTTACGGTTTTCTCATCGATCCCTTTCTTTTCTTGGTTTTTAATTTTTTGGGAATTTTATTTGGGAATTTTGGGTGATTTGTAATGTGGGGATTTTGTAGGTACGACAGCGAAGGACATTCTGGGGAGGTGGAGGGAGAAGATCGGCGAGACGACGAAGAAGAAGGCTGAGGCTTGGAAGAAACTTGTGGCAACACTGTGAGTTTCTTTTTCTTGTCCTTTTCCATTTTTAGAGTTTCTGCGATTTTGTTTGTATCTGTTTGAAAATTTTCATCAAACCCCTATAAAGAACAAATGGTGATGCTGAGGATGGCTGTAGAAACGACAAAATGTTTACAATCCCTTACAATTATGATGGTGGCATCGGTGGAGTGGTTATAATGTCAGATGTGGATAGTGCTGGTGCTGGTGTGAGAGTGACGATCGGAGATGTAAGAGGTTTTGTTTTTGTTGACGACATTGCATGAACTGCATGTTTGGCACAAAGCTACATTCCATGGACACGAGTACATATGACACACTAGGTCAGAGATATGGGTTCCCAATACTACATTTCTAGAAAATTGTAGGATATGGTGTGGATAGGCTATATTTTGTGCATCCTAGTGCCACGAGGCTCCTGCTTACACTCATATATATATGGAGAGTGTTCTCGTGACTCGAACTTGCATCCTCCATTAGATGTTAATGACAGCTGTATTTATGCATGATTGGGATATTAACTAGGTTTCAAAAAGATATAGTGAAGTTTTGTAACAAAGAAATTACTTCCTCATATTTCAAATATGTTTGGCATGAACGCCACCATGCATAATCGCTTTCAGCCACTTTCAACCATGTTTTGGTTTCTTTGGAGCTGACACATTAGTGTCGAGGAGGTTTTGTGTAGGATACATGATAGATACGTATACAGTCCTCCATAAGAGTATCTATGCAACCTAGATGACATGATATGAATTAGGTGTCACAAACACGTAATTTGGTGGGTCCTTCTCTTTTTTGGAGCATGTTAACCTACCTTAGGCCCGGGTGGGGGTTGAGTTTTCGGTTTTCTTTATATAGTTCTGTTGAGTTTTCGGTTTTATACATATAATGTCAGTTGTTTCCTATAATTTTTGATAACTTGTTTAATTATTCACAACTAGATTGTATCCCAAGTGATAAACTAATGCTAAGACAACAAGGAGCTTGAATTCAATTCTCACTATACACCTTTTTTAATAATTTTTGTATAACCTTTTCATCATGTCCCCCTGAATTTTAGGTTAAAGTATTCCGCCCCCCTCAAAAGAATTTACAGTTTGCCCGTATGTGCCCCGACAGAATGTGACACGTACCCACATTGTTTTGTTTTTTGGGTGTCCTTGTTTCCTAGCCGTAGAATTTATCCACAACCGATATGAACACAAGGTATGCTCTCTTATGGACTCACCTTAAGTGTTGTTAGTTTTCTTCTCGTAAGCCGTCTTATAAGGATAAATATTGCAATATCAATTTATTATACCACTTGTAGATTTGGAGAATCCTCATTGTGGTTAATTGATTAAGGATCTATATGGTGATGTCAATATATTTGAGTGCTTCAAGATTTAACACAGAAGATTTTGGAGTCAAACAGGAAACAAACTAACGAAACAGTAACAGAATTATTGGAAGGAAAAAAAACTATTTACAAAGTCTCAGTATTCTGTTTAACAATTAACATAATTACTCAAACCTTAGTTCCCACAAAAGTTTCAGGAACAAGACACAGTAGATAAATCCTACAATATATAATAAGCAATAACAAAAAAAACGAAGGGTTGTATCTGATCTGCCACTGTTTTCTAGTTTACTTATGCTGTTAGCGAATTTATATATTACACATAAGAACAATAATGTTACCTACTAGATAGTGAATACAATGACATTAATATACCAAAAATAGGAAGAAATATTGTACCTACCATATTATTTGCTCTTTTTTTAACTGTGTACAGGCAAATTTACATGCCACTACTTTGTGATGCATGTAAAAATGGTGTATGGAATATTCTCGTGGATACCTGTCCAAAAAAATCCATGTTGTATACGGAGGTAGTTTCTGCACTTCTGGCAATTTGATTGGTCTAACTGCACTCTTCCCCGCAAAATTGCTCCCGAAAGCAACATTTGATGTGGCATTTGAACTTTCTTCTTGGGAGTTACAGCTGTCTTTTTCTCCACAAGACAGTTCAAGACTATAGGCTAGGATTCTAACGCCCTCTCCTCCCCCACCTTACTAGCATTACCAGTAGACCACCCCCTTGGTGGTTTTTTTTACAAGTTTTATTTAGATTATCACTAGAGTTTATCTAGTTGAAGAAAGTGGATAATTTGGCCAGGCTAATGGTTTAGGAAATGAAAATAGTTTGTAAGCTCTGGGAAACATTAACATTTATTTAGTTGGTAACAATTTGTCAATTTACTATAGCATGCTCCAAAAGCGTGTTGCTATGCACATGGATGTTGGAAGGCCCATGAGGTAGGTTTGTCTGGATCATCAAAAATTGTAGTACCTTTTCTTCTGTCCTTTCCTAAAGTAAGTTTTCCAAAACATGTATTTTGAAGTGGTATCCAAGATATCGTCCTTAAAAAGACAAATGAAAATTTTTCGATATATATATATATATATATATATATATATATATGTATATATGTTTTTTTATTGACTTAGAAAAGGCTTAAAATTGAGTTCCTAGAAAGATATGTAGTAGGATTTGTATAATAAACAAGTTCTTAGTAGTTATATTGAGAATATTAAGTAATGTATGATAGAGTTACGATAACTGTGCGAACTTTTAGAGATAGTAAATCGTTCCCTATTACCATTGGCTTACATCAAGAATCAACATCGAGTTCTTAAATTTTTGCAGTAGTTATGGGTGAAATAACTAGACATATTCAGGAGGAGGTTCCATGGAGTATAATGTTTGCTGATGATATTTGTATTGGTTGATGAAAGCCTAGAAAATTAGATGCTAAAATAGAAGCGTTTAGAAAAACTTTGGAATCTAAGGAATTTATAATTAGTTGAACAAAAAACAAAGCATATGAAATAAATTTCAACCCGAAGTCAATGAGAAATGAGAGGGGAGTCCATAGGAGGACAAAAGACACCTAAGAATGATATATTTCAATATTTAAGATCAATCATTCATCATAATGGAGATATTGAAGCGATGTTATGCATATAATTAATCAGTTAAAATATGATGGTTGAAGTGGAGAAGTGCTTATGGAGTACTTTATGGTCAAAAGATACCTCTAAAGCTATGTTGTCACAGGCGACTCCTAGGCGGCCTAGACGTGCAGGTAGGAGAAAGCTCGTCCCGACCTAGGAATTTTTTTTTCTGGGTTAGGTGATTCTCGCCTGGCGTGCCTGGGCGCCCGTCTAGGGTCGACCAAGGAAAATTATAGGCGGTTGGAAGTCAGGTATTTTTTGCTGGTTTTGTTTTTTTGTTACTTCTGTTTTATCTTCATCATCTTCTTCTTTTGCTATCCAATTTGCTGCTACTTCTGTTTTTTTTTATGCTTTTGTCATTTTTTTGCTTCTTCTTCTTTTTTTTTTTTTGGAAAATAGCAACTGTGTAATAATAGTAATATATATAACTGTAGATTTTTCTGCAAAATAGCAGTGTGTCCTGGGCGGACGCCTAGGCATGCCTAGGCGAGGCAGTGGTGGATTGTCGCCTCGCCTAGTGCCCAGTACAACATAGCTCTAAAGTTGAAAGAAAATTCTACAAGACTGCTACAAGATCGGCTATACTTTATGGATCGAGGTGTTAGACAATTAAGAAACATGTCCAAAAAGTTAGTTTAGCCAAAATGAGAATATTAAGATAAATGAGTAACGATATATGAAAGGATATGTTAAGAAATGAGTGTATCTGTAGGAAGAGATGACTCCAATTGATGACAAGATGATAGAAAATCTATTTAGATGGTTTGGACATGTGCAACACAGACTAATAGATGCTCCCGTAAAGAGGAGCGATAACGTGGTAGTTAATGGAGGCCTACATGAACATAGTTTGAAGTGTTAAAGAAGGATATGGACGCATTATATCGGAAATAAGCCACATAGCCGAATGGAAGAGGATTCAAAAACCGATACCAAATATTTGGGACAAAGGCTTTTGTTATTGTATCCAGGATACCCTTACTTCATGAAGGCTTGGGATAGAGGATTTGATGTTGATTTTATAATATAACATATGCCTGATTCTCATTATCCTATATAGCACTCATGCTTGTTACTTGCTTAAATCAATCGTCTGGAGTAGAGATTAACTTATGAAAACATATTTTTGCCAGCAGTATTGGCTTTGTTACATTTGTTATTTATGTACTGATAGTTAGCTTAGCTCTTTTTTTTGAGTAATGTAGTAATATTTAGTTATTGCTCACTTTTTTCCTATAGATCCTTTTCTTCTTCTGCATATAGCATCTACAGTATCATAGTGTGGTAGTATTATATTTCTTCTTTATTCCAGTGAAAACAGGACCAATTGTTGCTGAAGCTGCTATGGGAAGGCTTGCTCAGGGAACCAAAGTAAAAGCAGAAGGTGGATACGAGGAGATTCCTGCTCCTCCTTCGTCGGCACCGGCATCAGATCACAAGTCCGTCACTTGGAGCCGCGATCTGCTGAATGAGATTCCTCCGGAGGAGTCCAAAAGTACGTTATGATTCTCATCTATCCCTTTCTTTTCTTGGTTTTTAGTTTTTCTGGGAATTTTATTTGGGAATTTGGGTGATTTGTAATTTGGGGATTTTGTAGGTACGATGGAGACAGTGAAGGATGTTCTGGGAAGTGGTTATAATTTCCGATGCGGATAGTGCTGGTGCTGGTGTGAGAGTGACGATTGAAGATGTAAGAGGTTTTGTTTTTGTTGATGACATTGCATGAGCTGCATTTTTGGCACAAAGCTACATTCCATGGGCACAAGTACATATGACACGCTATGTCAGAGATACGGGTTCGCAATACTGCATTTCTAGAAACTTGTAGGATATGGTGTGAATAGGCTATATTTTGGGCATCATAGTGCCAATAGGCTATATTTTGGGCATCATAGTGCCAATAGGCTATATTTTGGGCATCCTAGTGCCATGAGGCTCCTGCTACACATGGTATGGGGAGGGTGAACATGCATGCAACCTTACCCTCATATATATGAAGAGTTTGCTTGCGTGACTTGAACATGCATCGTCCATTAGATGTTAATAACATGTATTCATGCATGATTGGAATATTAACTTGGTTTCAAAAAGATATGGGAAAATTTTAACAAAGAAATTACTTACCTCATATTTCAAATATGTTTGGCATGAACACCACCATGCATAATCACTTTCAAAAACTTTCAACCAAGTTTTGGTTTCTTTGGAGCTAGACACGTTAGTGTCGAGGATGTTTCGTGTAGGATACGTGATAGATACGGATACGGTCCTTCAGAAGAGTATTTATGCAACCTAGATGACATGATATTAATTTGGTGACACAAACACAACATTAATTTTGGCGTGTCCTTCTCTATTTTGGAGCATGTTGTGTCTAATATATTCCCGGGGTGGGTGGGGACCTACCTTAGGCTTTTTTTTGGGGGTGGGGGGTGGGTGGGTGGGTTCAGTATAGTTCTGTTGACTTTTCGGTTATATATATATATATATATGGGATCTGTTGTTTCCTATATTTTTTGATAACTTGTTTAATTGTATCCCAAGTGGTAAATGCTATGACAACTAGGAGCTTGATTTCAACTCTCACTATACTCTTTTTTTTTTTTTTGAAGTTTTGTATATTCTTTTAATCATGCCCCCTGAATTTTAGGCTAAAGAATTTCCAGTTTGCCTCTATGTGCCCCGAGACAATATGACACGTACCCACACTGTTTTGTTTTTTTGGTGTCCTTGTTTCCTAGCTGTTGAATTTATCCACAACTGATATAAACACAAGGTATGCTCTCTTATGGACTCATCTTAAGTGTTGTTAGTTTTCTTCTCGTAAGCAGTCTTATCGTAAGGATAAATATTGCGATATTAATTTATTGTACCACTTGTAGGTTGGGAGAATCCTCATTGTGGTCAATTGATAAGGATCTATATGGTGATGTCGTATATTGCGCTTTGTTCTATGAATTTCTGGAAGTGCCGTGGAGCAAATCAAAATCCATTTAATAAAAATGACACTGGTTTTTCAATAACATTCAGGAGTAGGATTGGACTCAGTTGGGATTTGTCTAGGTGCAATTGGGGTTTATAGGATAAAAATGTACATTTTTTGTGAATATTTTTTTTGGGCCCTTTTGCATTTTTTGCAGGTATTATGTTTTAGAGAGAAGGTATAGTTTGTAAGTGTAGGGGAACCATTAACATTTATTTAGTTGGTAACAATTTGTCAATTTACTGTAACATGCTCAAAAAGCATGTTGCTACGCACATGAAGTTGGAAAGTCCATGAGGTAGGTTTGTCTGGATCATCAAAAATTGTAGTACTTTTTCTTGTCCTTTCCTAAAGTAGGTTTCCAAAACATGTATTTTGAAGTAGTATCCAAGACATCGTTCCTAAAGAAGACTAATGGAAAGATTTCGAGAGAAAAATAGAGATCTATGTAATGGAAAGATTTCGAGAGAAAAATAGAGATCTATGTATGTTTTTTTATTGACTTAGAGAAAGCTTACGATTGAGTTCCTAGGGAGATATGTGATAGGGATTTGAACAAGAAAAAATGTTCCTAGTAGTTATATTGAAAATATTAAGGAATGTATGATAGAATTACGTAGCTTGCGAATTTTTGGGGATAGTAGATCGTTCCCTATTACCATTGTCTTACATCAAGAATCAACAATTAGCCATTCATTTTTGCGATAGTTTTGAATGAAATTACTATGCATATTCAAGGGGAGGTTCCATGGTGTATGATTTTTGTCTATGATATCGTGTTGGTTGATGAAAGCCTAGAAGGTTAGATGCTAAAATAGAAGTATGGAGAGAAACTTTGAAATCTAAGGGATTTAGTAGAACGAAAACAAAGTATATGAGATGAAATTTCAACCCAAAGTCAAAGAGAAATGAGGGGGGAATAAATATAGGCGGACAAAAGATACATAAGAGTGATATATTTCAATATTTAAGATCAATCATTCATTATAATGGAGATATTTGAAATGATGTTATACATATAATTAAAACATGATGGTTGAAGTGGAGAAGTGCTTCTTAAGTACTTGTGACCGTAAGATACTTCAATGTTGGAAAAAAAAAAATCTACAAGATTGGCTATGCTTTATGGATTGAAGTGTTGGACAATTAAGAAACAACGTGTCCAGAAAGTTGTTTAGCCGAAATGAGAATATTAAGATGGATGAGTGACAAATGCATGAAAGGATATGTTGAGAGTCAATAAGGGACTTTTAGTCCCACATCGGAATATGTAGTATGTAGAGGAGCTAGACTCCCTATAAGTAGTGAAGTAGTCCATCAATAAAATCGATCTAACCATTATTTTCTACATGGTATCAGAGCCATAACTCTCTCTCTCTCTCCACAAAATTTTTTTTTCGACAACCCCCCGATCCCCCCGGCCTCCACCCGCTGCGCCCCCCCTCCCGACACACCCTCGCCGACCCCCCCTCCTCGCAGAACCCCCCCGACCCCCCCTGCAGAACCCCCCCCCGACCCCCCTTTCCTCGCAATACCCCCCCGACCACCCCCTGCAGAACCCCCCGACCCCCCCCCGACCTCCACTCGTCGACCCCCCCTTCCTCGCAGAACCCCCCCGACCACCCCCTGCAGAACACCCCCTCCCCCCCCCCCTCCCCCCCCCCCATCCAGGAACGCCCGCCCACCCCCCCTCCCTTCAGCCAATCCTCCCCCCCCCCCCCCCCCCCCCCCCCCCCCCCCCCCCCCCCCCCCCTACAGCACCTACCGCCCCCCCCCCCCCCATCCCTTCCTAACCCTAGCCTATCTTGCCATGGAAACCCTAACCCTAGCCCTAGAAGCCCCATCCAAACCCTAACCCTAACCCTAGCCGTCAAATATTTCAAGTGGTAGATTTGTTTTTTTCTTTTTTCTTGATGACCGATCAGATTTGTGTTATAGTATGATTGTGCAGTTACTTTTTAAGAGGTTACATTGAATATTTTGGTACTATTGCTAGGTTTTAAGGATGCTAATATAAATGGAATTATACTTTCTGAAGGAAATGAAGTTGCGTCAAATTCTTGTGTAAGCGGCAGTATACACGCTATACTTTCTACAGGATGATCATTGTTCATGATCACGAGGTATTTCTTCAGTCTGAACTTTTATCCTTCCCAACTGGTATATGTATTACTTTGCAGGGTTTTGGGGACATTCATTTGTAGACTGGATCTGCAAAACCAAAAATCAGACAGGGGCACTGATGAAATTGTATAGGCAAGTCCATAGATTTTCTTTGTATTTCTATTTGCAGTATGTTTTATTTGATAACGACTGATCACGAAGCACTGTACCGACATAAGAGCATGAATCATAATATGTTTGTTGCATTAAAAAAAACTCATACATGGCCTGATATAGCGACAGTTCACTGGATCTTGTGTTGCCAAGTCGAATATGGAAATAGTCTTCTTCGCATATAATTCGTGTAAGATTGCATACAAGACTTTCCTGATCGAATCATAATATGTTTGTTGCATTAAAAAAACTCATACATGGCCTGATATAGCGACAGTTCACTGGATCTTGTGTTGCCAAGTCGAATATGGAAATAGTCTTCTTCGCATATAATTGGTGTAAGATTGCATACAAGACTTTCCTGATCCTGCATTAGTTAGGATCTTTGCAGTAAGTATTAACTTCCTGACCTCCCCATATCTTGATAGAACGATGACATGATTATTAGCTGCTCACCAACAAATGATCGGTCGATGTTCACCATCTCAAAGTCTATCAATTAGAAGGCACTTCAGAAAATCCTAAATGAGACATCAGCCATCCCATCTTATGATTTAGCAATTGACAGCATAATTTTTATGTGGTTTAACGGCTAATGGAAATTTTGTTGCAATCATTTCTTTCTCATGATTTAGGAGCCTAGAATAACTCAAGTCAGAAATCCTTAATGAGATCAATTCAGTCCAGAACAGTCCATCAAGAGTCTGTATTTGCATCCAAATCCTGTTGGTGCTTTCTTTACATGGAGAGAGCTTGCTCTCAACATGCCTTGTAAATTTTAGTCCCACATCGGAAATGCACTATGAGTTATCTCAACATATATACTTGGGTGTGTTGTTGAGAGATGCACATGGGATGGTGATCCTAAGGAGGGAACCATGTTGGTGATTTTACTAGGAGGTAAGAATAAGGCTCCAAGGATTAAGCATTAATGCTTTTGTCATTCTCTTGGATTAATTTCATTTGGAGCTAAGCCCCAAAGGGGCTTAGCGACTCGGACTCGGGCTCGGGCTCATGAGGCGTAATGTGGCGTTTTGTTGGCGCTCTTTGCACTTAGCACGTCATGCGGTCCATGCGGCTCATGCGGCTCATGCGGCTATGAGGCTCATGCGGCTCATGCGGTCAGGCTGCTGCATCTTGCTTTGAGCAACGGTGTTTTGACACCCCAGCATTGTTCTTCTTCTCATCTCTCTCTAGATTATTGTAACTCGTTCTGTCCCAATTGCAACACGTTTGCAAGGAAGAACGAGAGATCTTCTCTTCTCTATTTTCTTTCTCTATATTGTAATCGGGTTATTTGGTATTTGTATCTTCGTAGATCTTTGTTGCATCTGTTTTACCATCTTTGATCAAGCCCCGGAACTAACAATCTCAAAGCAAGATCCGTGTAGATGGAAAACATAAATGTTTCGCTCCTCCAATCGGACTTCTGCAAGTTGGAAAAGTTCGATGGAGAGCATTATCAAGTCTGGAAGAGAAAGGTTTACCTAACTCTTCAACTGAAAGACGTTGATCATTTTCTGTTGGAGGAAGAAACCTCTGTTCCAGACACTGGATCTACTGCCGCTATCAACGCGGCTACCAAACTCCAGGCCAAGTGGAGAAGGAAAAATAGCTTCTGCAGGCTTCTCATCCTGAATGCTATGGAGGACTCCCTGGCAGAATCCTACTCGAAGAAGGAACTTGCCAGAGACATATGGGAGTCTGTGGAAAATCTGTATGAAGAAGACAAGAACATGAGCAAAATGTTTGTGGTTGAAAAATATCACAAATTGCTCTTTGAGGACGAAAAGTCCATGCTGCCTCAGGTGAAGGAATTTCTGAAGCTGCGTCAGAAACTGGAAGACGAAGAGATGCCCCTTCCCGACAAGTTTGTCGTTGGAGGGATCGTCTCAAAACTTCCTGCTGGATGGAGTACCTTCTATACAAGGATGCACAGAAAGAAGCTAGACATTAGCTTGGGAGATCTACTTCAAGAGATCCATGTTGAGGACGAAATGTGATCTCAACAGAAGATGGACTCTCTGTCCAAACAACTGGCTAAGGCCAACTTGGTGCAGACAAGAGAGTTCAAGGGGAAGCAGGTGCCTTCTCATCACAAGAAGAAGGACTCCACTAATCTAAAAGTGAACGGTCCTTCGTTCAAGCAACAGAAGTCCAAGTCCCACGTGACTTGCTTCAACTATGACAAGAATGACCACTACATGAGTGAATGCAAATCCAAGCACAAACCAAGATAGCAGGTATAGCTAAACTTGGTTATTTTGATTACTTAACTTGGTTGCTATTGTTGCACAGGTTGAGTTATCTAGCGTGGTAGCTGACTAGTGGTCTGACACTAGTGCATCTGACCACGTGTGCTCTCAAAGGAGCTGTTCACCAAGGACGAGCCATGTTATGACGAAGGTCTCGATGGCGAACATTTTTCTAGCAGAAGTTCTGAAGATCGAGACAGTGGTTATTAACCACCGACAAAGACACTGGAATGCGTGTTGCACGTACCAGAGATTTTTTGGCAATCTGATCTCAGAAAGTCTGTTATCTGATACAGACTTGAAAGATGGACATTCGTACTAGCCAGATGGTAATTTCTTGTCGAGGAACATGCTTCGAAAAGATGTTCGGTGCTGAAGGAATGTTCGAACTTCTGCTGATGGCGATGAAGTTACTTTATTGAGTGGACTGAGAGTTGTTCTATGACAGAAGCAGACTCAAGCTGTCCTACCGGAACCTTATCTTCGAAATGTGGGGGTAAGGAGGTGGAGGAGTTTAAGGTCTGTGCAGATACAAGACTGTTGGGAAGCTGCTCAGACGATTGAACTAAAGTACTGATCATCTGGAGTTAGTACACTCAGATATCTGTGACTTTTATCAATTCTCCACAGAGGCCGATTCGAAGTGTTTCTCGAAGTGCACGTTCGCATGACTTCTCAAGTAGATGGATGCAGCATTCGAGTAGTTCAGAGACTTCAGGGATGAAGCTGAACGTTAAACCGATCTACAACTACTCAGAAGTGATCGAGATGTAGAGTATAGGTCTCATGAATTCGTATCGTTCTGTAAAGAACATGGAATCATCAATGAGACTACTACTCCGTATTCTCCTCAATCTAACGGGATAGCGGAGAGGAAGAACAGAACGTTGACAGAAATGATGATGAAGTCAATGCTGCTAACTACGGGTCTTCCTCAATGCTAATGGGGAGAAGCTGCATTGACGACCACTTTTATTCTAAATAAAGTGCCGTATGCAACTTCGGACGCAACTCCTCATGAACATTGGTTCAAAGTCAGACCTAACTTGAATGTCATTCGAGTGTGGGGGTCTCTGGCTTATGTGAAGCTCCCAGATCTGAAGATTCAGAAGCTGGGGACTAGGACTACGAAGATGATCTTCTTGGGGTATGTTGAGAAGAGTGATGCTCGAAGATTTCTTGATATTGAGTCAAATCATATAATTGAATCTCGTGAAGACAATTTGCAAGTGTAACACCCAATTTTCCAGATAAGGGTATTTTTGAAATTTTGTAATTATAATTATTATTCATTGATATTTATTTCACATTATGAGTTTTGGTGATTCTTAATTATTTTTTAAACTATTTTAAAACTGTTTTAAGTCATGACTTGTGATTTTGGTGTGCAGCTAGTGAAACCGTAGAGACTGCATGACCTAGAGCCTAACCATGTCATTAGGATGACTTAATTATTATTTTTAGCCTAGGAGTATTTTGGTCATTTGGCCTCTTTGAATTATTTTATGATTTATTGCACTGGTGATTATTGATTTTGACTTTTGACTAGCTGCGACTTAAGAGACTGTCCTAGATTTGACTTTGACTTGGTGACCTAGTTAACATGGTATGGACCCTAGTTTAACTTAAGTCGACCCAAGTTAGGACACTTAGGATCAAGTTTGGAGTAGGAGGATTGGTGAATTGGTCCATAGGCTTGAGACCTAGAAATTGGTTCCATGACTAGTGCAACTTGGCCCATAGCCATTAGACTAAGCCCTAACCCTAACCAAACCCTAAATGACCAGCCATAGGGATTCCCACCCTATATAAACACTTATTCTCTAGGGCTTGCCTCATTCTTTCATTCATTTCAACATTGGAAAAAGAAAGGTATTGTCCCTCTTCCAAAAATCTCCATAAATTTATTTTAATTCCTTTTTAATCCTAGTTTCTTGCATTAGAACCTAATACTCCCCTACTTTCTGATTTTGGGGTTTAATCCCAGCTTTGGGCCAATTTGGAGCTTTTGGCATCAAGAGGAAGAATCCCCCATTTGAAGTTTTTTCAAGCTTTTTGCACACATAGGTAAAACCCTTTAAATTGATGTAAATTTCAGTTTTCTTTGCATGTAGGGCTAGATCTAGGAGTCCCCTAGGTGTCCCTGAAATTTGGGTGATTTTCGTGTCCGTTTGGTGTCCGTATCGGACACGTGTCGTAGTGTGGTGTAGGTGTTTGTTGAAATGCCTCTAAGGTTTTTAATTTTGATTTTTGCTAAACTAATTACATGATTTTGAAGCTCTTGATGTGTACATTAATATTGTTGAGGACTGAGTTGATTTCTGTGCGCTTTTCGTGTCCAAAATGGACACGCAAGTCGTGCACGACACTGCGCACTGGGCCTGTGCTGTGCCCTGCTGCTCGACCTTGATTGCGGACACGACACGCAATGTTTTGACACCAATTTTTGTGGACACGTTCCCCTAATGACTGACACGACACATGTAAAATTTCAGGGGATCTCGTTTTGTGTGCACGGAGAAAATCGACCCGCACTGGGTTTGCACACTCACACGCGCGTGCACAGACACGCTCGGATACGCGTCTCGTGCACGCGACACGATCCACGTGGACACTGTGCAGGCTGTGGGACACACTCTCCTAGTCCTGACGAACACTTAGACACGTGCACGAGGTGTCTAGTGTAGTGAGTCGTGTCCACGAGAGCTTGACACGGCTGCACGAGCCTGTCTGTAACACAGTCTGTCACAAACTATTTTGCACGATTTGGACACTTCGTGTCCATTGTTTGGACACGTGAACCCCCCCCCCCCCCCCCCCCCACTTGACACGTACACGTGTGTCTAACCTCGGGGTGTGACTGAATGGGATTTTATGGTATATTCGAATGTCAATTTGGGTTCCTGAAAATTCTCTGATACATGTTCTGTTGTTCTGTTCTTACTTAGTAATTAATTAAATGGTTAATTAAAGTTTTTAGTGTTCAATTGTTAATATGTGACATATTTACATTCCTAGAGATGAGTTTGTGATTTGGGTTGAGTTTAGAGTTGATCAATGGGCTTCAGACACTCGAACAGGAATTCCTGAGAGTTGGGGGTTCGAATTTCTGATACTCTCAGTATCAGGAGTTTTTGGAGATTTGAGCAGTGTTTAATATTCATGTTGATTGGTTTATGGATAATTTGATTCGAATTTGGCATTTCCAATGGGTTTTTGATTGGTTTGGGTGAATAAAACTGTCACAACCTGAACACTATGTCATGTGGACACAATCTCACACACAGGAACTGTCATTTTCCTGAGTTTAATTCCTGAAACACTTAGACTTTAACCTGTAGTTGTTTTTACATTGGACTGTGATGCAAAACTGGGAAACAAATACCATTCACTTGTTGATTCACACATAGGTTCAATGTGACACCCACACATTCAAACTTATGTATACACACACCCCCACTTCCTTTCAACTAAATCTGATTTGCCACACACCCTCATGAAGTCACATGCACATAGATCAATTAGGAGAATTTCAGGTATGTTTGACACAGCCTACATACATGTGGCTTGATATCAGATATAACTGAGGGTTCGAATTTTTGAGGTATTTTGATCTCGTAATTTGGTTTGTGATGATTTCATTAGTTTAGGTTGTTGGATTATAGATGAATATATGAGTGTACCATGTATGCAAGTAAACCTGAATGTATCTTCTAATGTAGGTAAATTGAATGTTAGAAATCTGTGACCAATCTTTTTTGCAGTCCCTTGATTTCCTGGCAGCAGTATAGTGGCATGTGGTGTTTGGCCTTGGTTGGTATTACCTTGCCTTGACATGGCATGGGAGAGTCAACATCCTTCATTAGCTAGATTATGATGTTGTTCAGCCCTTGTTGATTTCATATAAGTCCTCATAGGACTTTACATATCAGGGGTATATGAGAGCAATATCAGACCATTTTTCCTGGTGTTCATCCCTTAGAATCTTTCCTTATAGCAGTTATTAATTCATAATTATGTGTTAGTATTGCTTGTGTGTATGTGCTATATACATATATGTATATTGATTTATTGGGAGGGGGTTTGAAATCTGAGAACATAGTGTGCACCCACACCTTCCACATAACCTGGAAACAACCCTTAACTGTCCTAAACCTGACCCCAATGACAGCCAACACAGTTCCAAATTCAGCCTTAGTAGTACCCCAAAGCCTGTCCATACCAGCCCCATACTTCACCATAGCACAGCCCCTTAAAAGGACCTATTAGCTATGCTCAAAACCCCCTTGTACCAGTCCATATGGACAGCCCCTTGACACCCCAAACCAGTCTACAATCAGTCCCTATAAGCCTATATATATGTGCCCTATTTAGCTATATGTAGGTAGAGTGGGTTTGAGGGAAATGGGTTATGTCTTGAGCTTGTGAGTGAGAGAGGATTGAGAAATTGTTTGGCTTGTGTGTTGAGAGTGTAGAGTATGGGTGTTAGAGGGAGAGTTCCATTTAGGGGTATATAATTAGTCCTTGTATTCATAGATGGTACTTAGGATATGGTAAGTACCTTGTATAGGTTGTGTAGTGTAAATTAGTTTGGGTTATATATATATGTATATGATATGGGTAATGTGTTATATCCTTAATTGTGTGATAGGGTATAGGTAGGGTTGATTAGATAGTTAACCAATGACCAAGTTGACCTAGATGTTGACTTGGGTTGACCCAGAGTTGACCAAGTTTGACTTGGACCTAGTTTGACCTAGACAGTTGACCAGGTTTGACTTAGAGTTGACTTTGACCTAGATTGGCCTAGAAATCATGTAGATTGCATCATAGACTACATTTGTCTTATTTTAAGCATATTATAACATGTACTGCTCTCTTTAGGACATTGTGACTCCGGTGCATGCATCTGATATTACACTACTCTTTTCAGAGTAACAGGCGAGTACATTCTCTGATAGTTCTCTCATTTATTTGTCAATTACTGTACTTCAGTTCTAGTTAGCTGTATGTGATTCTCTGTTACAAACACGTATTTTTTATTTCTGAATCCATGTATGCGACACACATACTTACTTGTCTTACCTCTATTATTCGAATCACCATACGAATCACCATACGAATCACTATTCGAATCACCCTATTCGTATCTTCATATGTTGGTTGGACTTTTATTCGATTGATGTGTCGGACTTGGATTCATTTGTATTAGATGGGCGGAGAAATACTTGATTAGACATGTGAACATTCTCACTATTCGAACCACCCCTTGTGAATATATTCGAACGATAGCCATTCCACACCCGGCCAGGTGTGTGATGTGCCGGATTTACCCTTAGCCGTTTACATGTCTAACTAAGTATTTTAAAACACACTTGGAGAATTTATTCGAATCATTATTAGAACATCATGTGAATCACCTTATTCGTATCACCTTATTCGATTCACCTTATTAGAATAATGATTAGAATTACATTCGACTCATCTTATATTAGACTCGCATTGGGATTACACTCGACTTATATTGTACCATCTGAACTCATTATGTTACTCTAGTTCAGCTAGATTTTATTTTACAGTCTTCTTTGCTATGTTTCTCTTCTTGTTTAGTTACCTTACTTTCCTTGTACCTTAACTGCTCTCTACATCATTACTCGTACAAATTGTCATATTCATCAATACAACTGTCTATAACTGCTTTATAGTTCTATGTCATTTACTTGGGTTTGCTAGATGAGATTGTGCTCGTTCTTGTCCTGACTGGACCTGTTGATAAATTTTACAGATGATTGCCCTGAGGACACATGCCCTACATTTTACTGAGGAGATGTCTTAGCTACCTATGGCCCCGACACTCAGGGGTGATCGGGAGTTTAGTTAGTCTGTCTTGTTTTTAGTTTTCCTGTTTAGATCTGGAGTTGTATATAGAGATTTGAGACTTGAGATGTATTGAGATTTTGAGTTTGTTGTTATTATATTAGTAGTTTTGTTGTCTTCAATTTCTTAGTGATATTTCTGTGTTATCTTACCGTGCTTAGGCTGTGATTGAGTTACACCATATCTTATACTTGTCCTCCGTTCGGAGTTGATCTTGATGAGTACATTATATACTGCATGAGTTGATGGTTAGTTAGAGACTTAGAACAGCGTTCTACCGCCGACACTGCGGCGTAGGCTGGGCGTTGTTACGTACTCGTACCCTCACAGTGGGTGCGGGTCGTGACACATTTTTAGTGGTGGCCCATGCAGGTCGAGAGTCGCATTAGTGCGATATCGTGGTAGTACGGCGACTTAGTTGTACTGCTGCGAGCCTGCGATAGGACTGAGAGATAGGCTTTACCAGAGAGGCACTCAATCACAGTTAGAAAAAATTTTGCTTTAAATCATGCCATCTACATATCGTACTGATTTGCCTTCTTTGAAATAACTGTCCTCCTTTGATATATCGATTCCTGTTCAGTATTGACTTCCTTGTTCGATCTGTCTTCAGGATGGTGGAGACACGATCACATCGCTCTGGTGCAGCAGTTGCTGTAGAGGGGACTGCTACCTCTCAGCCAGATCAGCAGGGTCAGGAGGCTGCAGCTCCTGCCACCTCTGCTCATATTGAGACTTCAGCAGCAGCAGCAAGGGGTATGCCTCCACCAGCTCTGGGGCAGGACCCAGTCATCCCAGAGATGGAGTTCCAGCAGCCGCCGCCTACAGGACACGTGGATGCGGCACAGATGTTCGCTTACTTCCAGCAGTTTATGGACCGGCAGCAGGCTCGACAGGACCGAGGCATGGAGTTGGCCCTTGCGACGGTCGCAGCTCGACCAGTGATCCAGCAGCCGAAGACACCGGGGATCGAGCAGTTTCAGAAGATGAGCCCCAGAGACTTTCTGGGGACAGAGGGGTTCCTATATGCCGATGAGTGGATCGAGCATATAGAGGAGATCTTCCGCCTGGCCAGGATACCAGCAGATCTTCAGATCGAGGCCGCAGCTAGCCGGATGCGAGATCTTGCTCGCACCTGGTATCAGTCAGACCCCAGGGTGGGAGTAGCTGGACAGTCCTGGGAGGAGTTCAAGGGCTTCTTCAAGAAGAAGTTCTTTCCAGATTCAGCGCTTCGAGCCTTGGAGTCGCAGTTCGAGAGCTTGGTTCAGGGGAGCCTGTCAGTGGAGGAGTACGCTGGGGAGTTCGGCCGCCTCGGCAGATTTGTAGAGGGTATGAGCGAGACGGCGAAGGCCCAGAGGTTCCGAAAGGGTCTGGTCAAGGAAGTCAAGTCCTTGACCAAGGGCAACAGGGATGCCACATTTGAGAAGATTTTGACGGGAGCCTTATTGGCTGAGGATGATCTTGAGCTTAGGCTCAAGAGGGGGCGAGACCCAGTTGGGGGCAGCAGCAGCGGAGGCCAGGCCAAGAGGCCTCATGTACAGATTCAGCAGATGCAGGCACCGGTAAGAGTACAGCAGGCACAACATCAGCCTAGAGGGCAGGACCAGAAGGAGCAGCCTTGTGCTTACTGCAAGAGGGCAGGGCACGTTTGGGAGACTTGTTATAGGAGGCGGAAGGTTTGTCTGTTCTGTGGATCCGCTGCTCATCAGGTCAGGGATTGCCCTACTGCACCCGTATATGACGGAGCACCGGGTCAGAGAGAGGGAGCTAGGCCACCTGTAGCTCAGCACCAGAGGGGTGGAGCTTTCGCGATGGCAGCCGAGGAGACTGACATCGCAGGTGATGGATTAGCAGGTTTGACCTTCTTGTTCTTCCTCCCCACTTTCATGTGTGATTTCCCTTAGTACCTGCCAGGATATTGCTTATGATTGCTAGATAGTGTAGCTACCCTGCTCGAGACTGTGGAATCATGACCAGTAGGATTGTATTGCTTCAACTTGATTGATTGGGGGTTTGACCTAGGAGAGGTGCGATCATCTTAATTTCGAGGACAAAATTTTTATAAGGTGGGTAGGATTGTAACACCCAGTTTTCCAGATGAGGGTATTTTTGAAATTTTGTAATTATAATTATTATTCATTGATATTTATTTCACATTATGGTTTTTGGTGATTCTTAATTATTTTTTAAACTATTTTAAAACTGTTTTAAGTCATGACTTGTGATTTTGGTGTGCAGCTAGTGAAACCGTAGAGACTGCATGACCTAGAGCCTAACCATGTCATTAGGATGACTTAATTATTATTTTTAGCCTAGGGGTATTTTGGTCATTTGGCCTCTTTGAATTATTTTATGATTTATTGCACTGGTGATTATTGATTTTGACTTTTGACTAGCTGCGACTTAAGAGACTGTCCTAGATTTGACTTTGACTTGGTGACCTAGTTAACATGGTATGGACCCTAGTTTAACTTAAGTCGACCCAAGTTAGGACACTTAGGATCAAGTTTGGAGTAGGAGGATTGGTGAATTGGTCCATAGGCTTGAGACCTAGAAATTGGTTTCATGACTAGTGCAACTTTGCCCATAGCCATTAGACTAAGCCCTAACCCTAACCAAACCCTAAATGACCAGCCATAGGGATTCCCACCCTATATAAACACTTATTCTCTAGGGCTTGCCTCCTTCTTTCATTCATTTCAACATTGGAAAAAGAAAGGTATTGTCCCTTTTCCAAAAATTCCCATAAATTCATTTTAATTCCTTTTTAATTCTAGTTTCTTGCATTAGAACCTAATACTCCCCTACTTTCTGATTTTGGGGTTTAATCCCAGCTTTGGGCCAATTTGGAGATTTTGGCATCAAGAGGAAGAATCCCCCATTTGAAGCTTTTCCAAGCTTTTTGCACACATAGGTAAAACCCTTTAAATTGATGTAAATTTCAGTTTTCTTTGCATGTAGGGCTAGATCTAGGAGTCCCCTAGGTGTCCCTGAAATTTGGATGATTTTCGTGTCCGTTTGGTGTCCGTATCGGACACGTGTCGTAGTGTGGTGTAGGTGTTTGTTGAAATGCCTCTAAGGTTTTTAATTTTGATTTTTGCTAAACTAATTACATGCTTTTGAAGCTCTTGATGTGTACATTAATATTGTTGAGGACTGAGTTGATTTCTGTGCGCTTTTCGTGTCCAAAATGGACACGCAAGTCGTGCACGACACTGCGCACTGGGCCTGTGCTGTGCCCTGCTGCTCGACCTTGATTGCGGACACGACACACAATGTTTTGACACCAATTTTTGCGGACACGTTCCCCTAGTGACTGACACGACACATGTAAAATTTCAGGGGATCTCGTTTTGTGTGCACGGAGAAAATCGACCCGCACTGGGTTTGCACACTCATACGCGCGTGCACAGACACACTCGGATACGCGTCTCGTGCACGCGACACGATCCACGTGGACACTGTGCAGGCTGTGGGACACACTCTCCTAGTCCTGACGAACACTTAGACACGTGCACGAGGTGTCTAGTGTAGTGAGTCGTGTCCACGAGAGCTTGACACGGCTGCACGAGCCTGTCTGTAACACAGTCTGTCACAAACTATTTTGCACGATTTGGACACTTCGTGTCTATTGTTTGGACACGTGAACACCCCCCACTTGACACGTACACGTGTGTCTAACCTCGGGGTGTGACTGAGTGGAATTTTATGGTATATTCGAATGTCAATTCGGGTTCCTGAAAATTCTCTGATACATGTTCTGTTGTTCTGTTCTTACTTAGTAATTAATTAAATGGTTAATTAAAGTTTTTAGTGTTCAATTGTTAATATGTGACATATTTACATTCCTAGAGATGAGTTTGTGATTTGGGTTGAGTTTAGAGTTGATCAATGGGCTTCAGACACTCGAACAGGAATTCCTGAGAGTTGGGGGTTCGAATTTCTGATACTCTCAGTATCAGGAGTTTTTGGAGATTTGAGCAATGTTTAATATTCATGTTGATTGGTTTATGGATAATTTGATTCGAATTTGGCATTTCCAATGGGTTTTTGATTGGTTTGGGTGAATAAAACTGTCACAACCTGAACACTATGTCATGTGGACACAATCTCACACACAGGAACTGTCATTTTCTTGAGTTTAATTCCTGAAACACTTAGACTTTAACCTGTAGTTGTTTTTACATTGGACTGTGATGCAAAACTGGGAAACAAATACCATTCACTTGTTGATTCACACATAGGTTCAATGTGACACCCACACATTCAAACTTATGTATACACACACCCCCACTTCCTTTCAACTAAATCTGATTTGCCACACACCCTCATGAAGTCACATGCACATAGATCAATTAGGAGAATTTCAGGTATGTTTGACACAGCCTACATATATGTGGCTTGATATCAGATATAACTGAGGGTTCGAATTTTTGAGGTATTTTGATCTCGTAATTTGGTTTGTGATGATTTCATTAGTTTAGGTTGTTGGATTATAGATGAATATATGAGTGTACCATGTATGCAAGTAAACCTGAATGTATCTTCTAATGTAGGTAAATTGAATGTTAGAAATCTGTGACCAATCTTTTTTGCAGTCCCTTGATTTCCTGGCAGCAGTATAGTGGCATGTGGTGTTTGGCCTTGGTTGGTATTACCTTGCCTTGACATGGCATGGGAGAGTCAACATCCTTCATTAGCTAGATTATGATGTTGTTCAGCCCTTGTTGATTTCATATAAGTCCTCATAGGACTTTACATATCAGGGGTATATGAGAGCAATAGCAGACCATTTTTCCTGGTGTTCATCCCTTAGAATCTTTCCTTATAGCAGTTATTAATTCATAATTATGTGTTAGTATTGCTTGTGTGTATGTGCTATATACATATATGTATATTGATTTATTGGGAGGGGGTTTGAAATCTGAGAACATAGTGTGCACCCACACCTTCCACATAACCTGGAAACAACCCTTAACTGTCCTAAACCTGACCCCAATGACAGCCAACACAGTTCCAAATTCAGCCTTAGTAGTACCCCAAAGCCTGTCCATACCAGCCCCATACTTCACCATAGCACAGCCCCTTAAAAGGACCTATTAGCTATGCTCAAAACCCCCTTGTACCAGTCCATATGGACAGCCCCTTGACACCCCAAACCAGTCTACAATCAGTCCCTATAAGCCTATATATATGTGCCCTATTTAGCTATATGTAGGTAGAGTGGGTTTGAGGGAAATGGGTTATGTCTTGAGCTTGTGAGTGAGAGAGGATTGAGAAATTGTTTGGCTTGTGTGTTGAGAGTGTAGAGTATGGGTGTTAGAGGGAGAGTTCCATTTAGGGGTATATAATTAGTCCTTGTATTCATAGATGGTACTTAGGATATGGTAAGTACCTTGTATAGGTTGTGTAGTGTAAATTAGTTTGGGTTATATATATATGTATATGATATGGGTAATGTGTTATATCCTTAAGGCTTAATTGCTAATTGCTACCCTCAACTATCACACTTTTTCAAGTTGATACCCTGAACTTTTTTTCTTAACAGATTGATACCTCAACTATTTTTTTTTTCCAACTTAATACCTAACATTTTAGAAAACCCCAAAATGCCCTTATCCCTTCCCTCCCTCCACCCCCTCCCCCACTCCGGCCACCCCCCTGCTAGCTCCGGCCGACCCCCCCTCCTCGCTTCCGGCCGACCTCCCCCCCGCCTCCCGCTCCGCACCCCCCTTCCCAGCCCCCCTCCTCCCGCTGTCGAGCCCTAGGGAGAGGCGGGAGCGGGCGGACGGCCGGAGCGAGAGGGGGGGGGATGGCCTGAAGCGAGCAGGGGGGGTGGGGGGGGGAGCTGCGGCCGGAGCTAGCAGAAGGGGGGGGGGGGGGGCGAAGCTAGCACGGGGGAGGGGGGTTAGGGGTAGGGGCATTTTTGTCCAAAATAATATCCGGGTATCAAGTTGTTACAAAAAAAAGTTTAGGGTATCAACTTGAAAAAGTGTGATAGTTGAGGGTAGCAATTAGCAATTAAGCCTATCCTTAATTGTGTGATAGGGTATAGGTAGGGTTGATTAGATAGTTAACCAATGACCAAGTTGACCTAGATGTTGACTTGGGTTGACCCAGAGTTGACCAAGTTTGACTTGGACCTAGTTTGACCTAGACAGTTGACCAGGTTTGACTTAGAGTTGACTTTGACCTAGATTGGCCTAGAAATCATGTAGATTGCATCATAGACTACATTTGTCTTATTTTAAGCATATTATAACCTGTACTGCTCTCTTTAGGACATTGTGACTCCGGTGCAGACATCTGATATTACACTACTCTTTTCAGAGTAACAGGCGAGTACATTCTCTGATAGTTCTCTCATTTATTTGTCAATTACTGTACTTCAGTTCTAGTTAGCTGTATGTGATTCTCTGTTACAAACACATATTTTTTTATTTCTGAATCCATGTATGCGACACACATACTTACTTGTCTTACCTCTATTATTCGAATCACCATACGAATCACTATTCGAATCACCCTATTCGTATCTTCATATGTTGGTTGGACTTTTATTCGATTGATGTGTCGGACTTGGATTCATTTGTATTAGATGGGCGGAGAAATACTTGATTAGACATGTGAACATTCCCACTATTCGAACCACCCCCTGTGAATATATTCGAACGATAGCCATTCCACACCCGGCCAGGTGTGTGATGTGCCGGATTTACCCTTAGCCGTTTACATGTCTAACTAAGTATTTTAAAACACACTTGGAGAATTTATTCGAATCATTATTAGAACATCATGTGAATCAGCTTATTCGTATCACCTTATTCGATTCACCTTATTAGAATAATGATTAGAATTACATTCGACTCATCTTATATTAGACTCACATTGGGATTACACTCGACTTATATTGTACCATATGAACTCATTATGTTACTCTAGTTCAGCTAGATTTTATTTTACAGTCTTCTTTGCTATGTTTCTCTTCTTGTTTAGTTACCTTACTTTCCTTGTACCTTAACTGCTCTCTACATCATTACTCGTACAAACTGTCATATTCATCAATACAACTGTCTATAACTGTTTTATAGTTCTCTGTCATTTACTTGGGTTTGCTAGATGAGATTGTGCTCGTTCCTGTCCTGACTGGACCTGTTGATAAATTTTACAGATGATTGCCCTGAGGACACATGCCCTACATTTTTCTGAGGAGATGCTTAGCTACCTATGGCCCCGACACTCAGGGGTGATCGGGAGTTTAGTTAGTCTGTCTTGTTTTAGTTTTCCTGTTTAGATCTGGAGTTGTATATAGAGATTTGAGACTTGAGATGTATTGAGATTTTGAGTTTGTTGTTATTATATTAGTAGTTTTGTTGTCTTCAATTTTTTAGTGATATTTCTGTGTTATCTTATCGTGCTTAGGCTGTGATTGAGTTACACCATATCTTATACTTGTCCTCCGTTCGGAGTTGATCTTGATGAGTACATTATATACTGCATGAGTTGATGGTTAGTTAGAGACTTAGAACATCGTTCTACCGCCGACATTGCGGCGTAGGCTGGGCGTTGTTACGTACTCGTACCCTCACAGTGGGTGCGGGTCGTGACAGCAAGGCACAAGAATATTGTTCTTACGGATAAACCGGAGAACAATAAGGGTGCGCAAGAAACTGAAGTTTTCAATAAAGAAGTAGTCCAAGAAGATGTTGTTGTTGAAACAACGGTTGAACCAGAACTCGCTGAGCCATCGTCGAAGCGGGCGAGGAGGCCGAAGAACTTCGGAGATGACTTCATCACCTATCATGTGGAAGCAGATCCGCTTACCTATGATGAGGCGATGAAGACCAGAAATGATATTTTCTGGAAGGAGACGATTGACAATGAAATTGATTCCATCACCTTAAAATAACAATTGGGTGTTGGTTGATCTTCCTGAAGGAGCAAAACCCATCGGATGCAAATGAATCTTCAAGAAGAAGATGAAAGCAGATGGAACTATTGACAAGTTCAAGGCCAGGTTGGTGGCCAAAGGGTTTTCTCAGAAGCAGGGGATCGACTACTTTGACACGTATGCTCCAGTAACCCGGATGACCACCATCAAAATGTTGATTGCTCTCGCAGCGATACATAAGATGGTGATACATCAGATGGATGTGAAGACAGCATTTCTGAATGGGGAGCTGACCGAAGAGATTTACATGCAACAGCCAGATGGATTTGTCGTCAAAGGTCTTGAAGACAAAGTCTGCAAGTTGGTGAAATCATTGTATTGTTTGAAGCAAGCTCCCAAGATGTGGCATGAGAAGTTTGACAAAGTTATTAGGTCAAACGGCTACAGAGTCGGCGAGACGGACAAATGTGTTTACACAAAGTTCGCTGATGGAAGAGGAGTCATCGTTTGTCTGTACGTGGACGACATGCTAATCCTAGGTACGGATATAGGCTGTGTCACAGAGACAAAGAAGTTCCTCTCAACCAAGTTCAGTATGAAGGACTTGGGGGATGCAGATGTCATCTTGGGCATAAAGATCATCCAGACAGACACTGGAGTAGCGCTATCACAATCTTACTACATTGAGAGGATGCTCACACGCTATGGGTATAAGGATCTTCTAGGGATCGATACGCCATACATGTGTGATCAGAAGCTGAAGCCAAACTCAAGGGAAAGCGTCAGACAGCTGGAGTATTCTAGCGTTATCGGAAGTTTGATGTACGCAACCACTGCCACAAGTCCTGACATAGCTTTCGTCGTGGGAATGCTGAGTCGGTTCACAAGCAACCCATGGGTTGAGCACTGGAAAGCTGTGAAGCGGGTGATGAGATATCTCAAGAAGACTCAGACATATGCATTGCACTACAACGGGTATCCGACAGTAGTGGAAGGCTTCAGTGATGCTAGCTGGTGTTCAGAGGTGGAAAGCGAGAGATCCACAGGTGGATATGTCTTTTCCTTGGGTGGAGCTGCTATATCGTAGAAGTCGAAGAAGCAGACTATACTCTCTCGTTCCTCCATGGAATCTGAATTCTATGCACTTGAAACTGCAGCAGATGAAGCAGAATGGCTTCGGGAGCTCATGTATGATCTTCCAGTGGTTGGGGCTCAGATACCGGCGATACCGATATACTGTGACAACCAGGCGACTGCAGCGGTGGCATCAAATGACCTCTTTAACGGAAAGAAGAGGACTGTGCGGTTGAAGCACAGGGCAGTACACGATCTTATCAAAAGAGGTGTAATTGCAGTGATTGATGTTCGGAGTCAGGAGAACCTGGCAGATCCGTTCACAAAGGGCCTCAAGCGCCAGTTGGTCGATGACATAGCTTGTAAAATGGGCTTGAAGGCATTCTGATAGTGTGTCTTTGTAATCCTACCATAAAGTTTTATGCTATTAGTTCAAAGAGAAATCTACTAGGCATCTAACTTTTGGTTCAAAGGAGGATCACTGACTGGAAAACTATCAGGTAACAGTGGGTACTTGTTCTCTGAAACATGGAAGGGATACAGACCCATAACCACTGTTGTCTACTATGTATTTTTTCTGCGGAAAAAACAGATCCTGTGGAAGGTTGGCTTAAACGCCTTAATGAGTTCTCAGGCAGAGTGAATGCCTGGTGTGCTTTACAGGAAGCACGGTAGAGCAGCACTACAAGGAGTGAAACTCCATGCTATAGTGGGATGACTACACCATGAGGTTCCTAGGTAGGGGTAATGCCTCGGCTTTGCAAGCCAAGTCATAGCGGCGTAGCACCGCAAATAGGCAGGTAGCCTAATGCTGTATGACGTAATTAAAGAGTTGTAGACAGCACTACAAAGGGGAGGATCGCCCCATGTTACAGTGGCACGACACCACGATGAGGTACCCAGGTAGGGGTAAAACCTCGGCATTGCAAGCCATGTCGTTGCGGCGTAACACCGCAAGGAAGCCTTAGGCTTCATGCTGGGTAGTTTGGCACTACAAAGAGGCTTGTGACCTCATGCTACAGTAGTATGACACTACGATGAGGTTCCCAGGTAGGGATAATGTCTCGACTTCAGGCCATGTCATAGCGGCGTAGCACCGCAAGGAAGCGCAAGGCTTCATGCCATATCTCTTTAATAAAGAACTCACCTATAGTGTATGAAAAGAGATATCAGGCCGTCTCTTGAGGGTAAACTTGTAGACGCCCAAAATTATACACTGAAATCAGGCTGGCACAGGGCCTTTAATGTGCAGCTAGAAGCACACGTAACTACACTTTGTGAGTGGGAAAAATTACAATTGTGGTGCAGAATTCAAGGCGTAGTCCATTCTTGTATCACATTGTTATTTAACCCATGCGGGAAGATTCAAGTCGTCAGCGACATCTATTCTAATGCAAAATGGACAGTTACTGTGGGGAACGCTCAACCCTGGACACATATATATGTTGTGATATGTGGGGGATTGTTGGTGCTTTCTTTACATGGAGAGAGCTTGCTCTCAACATGCCTTGTAAATTTTAGTCCCACATCGGAAATGCACCATGAGTTATCTCAACATATATACTTGGGTGTGTTGTTGAGAGATGCACATGGGGTGGTGACCCTAAGGAGGGAACCATGTGGGTGATTTTACTAGGAGGTAAGAATAAGGCTCCAAGGATTAAGCATTAATGCTTTTGTCATTCTCTTGGATTAATTTCATTTGGAGCTAAGCCCCAAAGGGGCTTAGCGACTCGGACTCGGACTCGGGCTCATGAGGCGTAATGTGACATTTTGTTGGCGCTCTTTGCACTTAGCACGTCAGCAGTCATGCGGTCTTTATGCGGCTCATATGCGGCCATGCGGTCTTATGCGGCATGTGGCTCATATGCGGTCTCATGCGGCCATGCGGCTCATGCGGCCATGCGGTCCATGCGGCTCATGCGTCCATGCGGTCCATGCGGCCATGCGGTCCATGCGGCTCATGCGGCTCTTGCGGCTCATGCGGTCCATGCGGCTCATGCGGCATGCGGTCCATGCGGCTCATGCGGTCCATGCGGCTCATGCGGTCCATACGGTCCATGCGGCTCATGCGGTCCATGCGGCTCATGCGGCTCATGCGGTCCATGCGGCTCATGTGGTCCATGCGGCTCATGTGGTCCATGCGGCCATGAGGCTCATGCGGCTCATGCGGCTAGGCTGCTGCTACTGCTGCTGCATGGAGGGCTCCGTTGACTGTGCAGATTAGAAGTCAGTTATGGTAAGGCTGAATCAATGCGATTAATTCAGATCCTATCTTTGTGGGATTTGAATTAATTTCGTTCCTATCTTTGTCGGATTTGAATTAATCTCGTTGCTATCTTTTTGGGATTTGATTCAATCTTTTCATAACTGAATAGGCGGCTAGGGTTTCCACTCTCTCTCTATAAATACTCTCTTCTGGCCTCCTTTGTGGGTACTACGAAAAATACAAGTCAGAAAAGGAGAAAGAGAGAGAGAGCTGCTGCCGCCATTGCAAGTCCATCCGAGGAGTCAGAACAGAGGTGACTTCGAGCGTTCCACAAGTTCTTCAAACTTGCTGGTTCCTGAAAGCAGTTCGTGTGGGGCGAATCTTGCTTTGAGCAACGGTGTTTTGACACCCCAGCATTGTTCTTCTTCTCATCTCTCTTTAGATTATTGTAACTCTTTCTGTCCCAATTGCAACACGTTTGCAAGGAAGAACGAGAGATTTTCTCCTCTATTTTCTTTCTCCATATTGTAATCGGGTTATTTGGTATTTGTATCTTCGTAGATCTTTGTTGCATCTGTTTTATCATCTTTGATCAAGCCCCGGGACTAACAAATCCTACTAATTAGCTCATTGAAAAAAAAATCAAGAAAATGGAATTATGAAAGTTACCTTTTTTCACTTCAAACTAGTTACTTCAACCAAGCACCTCCTTAATTCTTTTTATCCTAAAAAAAGAGTTTATTTGTCAATGTTTGATATTAGCAATTGAAGCCTGTAGTTAACGTTGAAGCTTCTTTCATTGATCACCAACCAACTGGACCGCATGACCGTCATAGTGCACGTTGATTCAACTTTGAGAAAGGTGAAGCAAGTTGCTTCACCTTCCCTACGAAAAGGCGAGAGATTAGTAAAAGTTGATTTTACTGTACGAGTTTGCAAGTTCTACAATTGAACACCAGCTGGTTATATTTGCGGTATACAAATCATTCTTAGTTGCTGAACCAGGATTTCCATATGGACACGTTATTTAGCGCAGCTATAAAAAAGGATGTAAATAACAAAAAAAATGTCAATACTAGATCGAGTCTCATTAGAAATGAACTATAATTGAATAGCGAGGGAATTGAGAAAAGAAATAAATATTTTCATAAAAATTTAGGGATATTTAGTAACATGCTCCCATATAATAGTTAAAATATGATTTGAGTCTCGAAAATGTCCGACGTTAATATGTGAACAGTGATTTTAAGATCCAAATAATAATATTGAATATTTTGGAGACTCAAATCCTAGTATCAACTATTTTATGAAATTCTATAACTAAATAACCCAAATATCTATGGGTGCTAGACAGCCTCCTCAAATCATGTTGTAGTTTTCTTCTTTAGTGTAATATATCAACTTTCATTGTAAGGCATGTGTGCATGCCATCAAATATTGATGAAAAATATACATGAAGTCATTAGTGGAAAGAATTTTATGATAAGATTTTGATTGTTAACGTCTGTCCAAATAAACCAATCATGCATATCTGTACCTAAACTATGAAAATGCTGTCATTTTAGATTGATGAAATTGTTGAACTCCGGTTCTGAAGTAAAAAATAATTGTTTCAAGTTGATTGAAGTGTTGAGCAAATTATAAGTTGGATTCTTGGTCCTTGTGTGGAAGAATAACATATGAGTAAATATAAATATTGGGAGTGTGACAAGTGATTCTGTGAGTCGAGTAATTTCCAGGCTGTGTTGGTGTCTGCACAACTGAAAGAAAGTGGTATGGGCGGCCATCCCATGACATCTGAATCCTCCTGGAGATACGTAGCAAGTGGCTCTTTCTGGCTTCTTCCTCCCCCCACTGACATGTCAATGTCAAGCGCCTGGAAGAGCCAGAGGAGAGAGAGGGAGGGGCCTACCAATCATTCACCATGTGAGGATGGTATTAAGGGCGCATGCCTGCCAATGGCTGCCTGCCTACTGCTCTCAACTAGGGGTGAGCAGAATACGGGTTTGACATGAAAATCGAACCGATCCGAACCGTATAGGCAAAACGGTTCGGTTTCGAAATATAACGGTCGGATAACGGTTTAGAAATTTTGGAATTTCGGTTCTCGGATTGGTTCGCGGTTTTGGATTTTTTGACCCGAACCGATCCGAAAACTGAATTACATATATACAATTACCTATTTACCCCTCCATATTATATATACTCTCCCATCCTTAAAATTCTCTCTCCTCACATTTTTTCGCCGACTCCTAAAAACTAGGGTTTGCTCTCCTTCTCCCGTCTCCCGACTCCCGAGCGATTCCCTTCTGTTCCCTCTCCATTCTCCAGCGGCCACCGGAGATTAGTGTTTCCTCCGGCTCTCCTTGTCTCCTGACTCCACTCTCCACCGGAGATTAGGGAATAGAGGGGTCCGGTGTCCCCGTCTCCGAGTCTCCACTCTCACTACTAAAATAACCCAGATTAGCGACGTCAGGAGACGTCGCTAAATACAGAAAATACGTCGCTAACAATGATTTGCGACGTATTTAGCGACGAAAAACCTACGTCGCTTATAGGCAAGTCGCAGATGGCAATTTAGTCGCCAAACGTCGCTATTTGCGACGCGTAGTTAATTGTCGCTAGACGTCGCAAAATGAGCGACAGATAGCGACGTATAAGTACGTCGCCAACATTGCGACGTAAAGCGACAACTGTCACTCCCTGATTCCGGTATACGTATTTTTAGCACGTATACTGTTTATTTGTAATTACGTATATTTATACGATATTTATTTTGTTGTATTTCTTCATGTATATCCCAAATTATTTGACAAAATAATATTTCGTAATTTATTTTCTGTGATTTTAGTTTACAGTTTTGGCTCTAATTGGGTGACATGTTCTCGGTTCACTTGAACCCGTTGGGTCATCATGAACCAACTTGGTTTAGGCTTTTATATAAAACCCCATTCCTTCTCTCTCTCCTCTCATTATTCCTCTCATTTATTTCCTCCACCAACCAAGGCAAGTGCCAACTTGCTCAAGAGATGGATTTATATTTTGTTAATGATTTCTTACAAAATTATTTGTCAAAATATGTTCTTCTCCTCAATCTATACTAGTTTAGAACTTGAAAATTTCCATTTTGAAGCTTTGATTTTTGTAGATCTAAGTTTTCTCCATTTTCGGATTTACATGGTTTTGATCTATTTTCGTTAGGATTTTGTGGGTTTTGATGCTTCCATGTGGAAGAGAATTCAATTTCACTCAAGTTAGAACCTTGAAAATCTAGATTTGGTTTTGATTTGGTCAAGTTAAGGAAATTGGAAGTTTTTGGTGTTCTTGAGGAGGCTCTCGGCCTGGAAGAGAAGACCCTTCAGCCTGCGCTCTTTAGCGCAAGTTGAACTGCGCAGCTCGTCTTTTGACGAATTGCGCAACCCTTCGGCCAGCGCATTGCGCTGAGCTGAACTGCGCTGGCGCTCCTTAGCTCCAGCGCCATCCGATCCTGCGCAGTCTAATCCCTGCGCAATCTAACCCAGCGCGCTTGACTTCAGCGCAATCTATTCCCTGCGCAACCTGACCCTGCGCGATCTGATCCTGCGCAGTCTAACCCTGCGCAGTCTGATCCATGCGCAACTCGACTCTGGCGCAATCCATCTCCTGCGCCATCTAACCGCTGCGTATTCTAATGCCTGCGCAACCTAACTCTGCGCGTTTGACCCCTGCGCAGTCTAACCCTGCGCGTTTTGACTTCTGCGCATTTGACCATGCGCATTCTGACCTGGGCTCTTATATATTATATTTTCTTGTATATATATAGGTGAATGTTTGTGTATGCTATATATCCTTACGCCTTTTGTCCCGAGCTTGATATGAGCACTAATGTGACCCCGGAGAACAAAGTGTTCCTTCCTGATACATGTACCTTAATGTCCCAGTTCTTGTTCATGCTCGACAAATGACTCGTAACTCCACGTGGCGTATTTGCATTGATGCATTACACTAAGGAGGGTAGAACATGTTGACATACTAATTGACATGGATCCTCTTTGGGGTACTCGTACCAAAGTACGACTTTAGGAGGATAATCATGCAGGCCACAGCATGTGAGTCCAAGATTTCACCTAGGGTTAAACTAGGCAACTAAATATACTAGATGCATGGGGAGGGCAGAATCCCGAGATCGTGTTACACCAGCCGCCTTGAGATATTGTCTTGAGGCGCCGGCTGGTCTCCACGGATGCTGTGTCATCTGCAACGAGTGGATGACTGTATCCGATTAATTCCTGCTATATATTATATGTTTTGGCAAGGTGGCCTTGCGAGGGACCTGTGCTCAATCATACCTGTCTACGCGAACCCCTGGGTTGGCTAGCCTTGCTGGAAAGATACGATCTGAGGATTTCTTAATAACATGATGCGAGGATAACCTCGTCCCATTAGAAACTCGTAGACTTGATTGGCCGTAAAAAAACGACTTGCTTGTATCATATTACCTTCCGTGAATAACTGAGGGAAGCAGACTGTCATGGTACGTGATCCAACCCATGTTCTTGTTTGATTGTTGGGTTGGTTATCGTCCTATGATAGGCTGTGGACCGAAGTTATGAACGGAAGACTTATTCTGATTGTGAAGTGCTACTTCTGTGAATGGCTGAGGAACATGGTCTATCATGGTACATGATCCAACCCATGTTCTTGTTTGATTGTTGGGTTGGTTATTGTGCCGCGATAGGCTATCGACCGAAGTCATGATCAGGAGATTTTATTGTTTATACCTTTTAACTTATGTGAAAGTTATAGAGTACGACACGTCCCGACTCCATGCGGCACCTTTTGTCCTTGTTTGGTTGTAAGGGTGCCATATGGGTTCGAAGATGTTGCGCTACTCTATAATGGTAGCATCCGTATTATTATTATCAGTCATTCTATTAACTGGGTTTTTAATCTTAACTCTTGTGCCCCTTTGGCGGTACTTGCTATTCGGGGCTGACCCCGCTGGTTTTGTTTGGCCAGATCTCGTAGCAGAGCCAGAGGACGCGATCCTTCTTCCTGATATCCATGGTGCATACTAGGAGCATGGCTGGTCGGGGACTCGAGTGGGTTTCTTCTCCACCACTCCTGCTTATACTTTTGCGGCGTTTAGCCACCGGCACCTGTTAGCCGGATTACTTGATATTTTGTGTCAGTACATAATTGTAACTAAACAGACTGCAGCTGTGTATAATTTTGTGCTCATGACTCTCTGAGATAGCTATGTTATAAAGCTAGTCTCTCATGATCATTTTGATGAAGCGTCGGGGACGCCTTACTGCTTTATCTTTAATGTTCATTTATTTGCTGATGTGATTTGATTGATTGAGACATAGAACTCTGTGGGACCATAGGAGACTCGCTTATAGCATGTACCCCCTAGTCTCTCGACAGCCACGATCGCCGTATGACGTTACGTACCTCATATGGAGTAGCTGGCCTAGTCCGTCTCCGTATTTCGGTACTGGGGCGTGACAACAACTAGCGACGCTTCAAAAGTTTATAAATGATGACGAGGCATGGCATCTACGTGCCCACGTGGGCAACGTAGCGACGTATATTAGCGACGTCGAGTGACGTAACGTCGCTAGTTAGCGACGTATATTAGCGACGTCGAGCGACGTAACGTCGCTAGTTAGCGACGTCTGTGTAACGTCGCAGTACGTCGCAGAACGTCGCTATACGTCGCTAATATAAAAAAAAAAATTTTAAAAATATAATTGATATTTTTGTTATTCTGTGTGTCTGTCAGTGTGTGTGAAGTGCAGTATTCGAACCATCGACAGTTTCGCTTACTGTTGTATGTTTTATCTTTGATAGAAAGAGCAACAGTTCAGGGTGCACTTCTCAGAGCTTCCTCTTCACGTCCTTCACCTTCTCGGGAACCTTTACGACGTCCGAGAAAGTGAAGGACGTGAAAATGAAGCTCTCAGAAGTGCACCCTGAACTGTTGCTATTTCTATCCAAGATAAAACATACAACAGTAATCGAAACTGTCGATGGTTCCGAACACTGTATTTCACATTCACTGTAAACACAGACACACATCATAACAAAAATACACAATATATTTTTTTAAAATTTCGGCAGCATCTCCTTTGTATATCAGATCATCGCTTATAACCCAGCGTAGGTATATTTGTCATCCCGTCGCAGATATCACAAAGTAAATATCACAATAAAAATAGGAGGCAGTGCAAAGTAAATATCACAGACACACATTCTCACAAACATCCAATAGAGTCAAATAAAAATGAAAGATGATAAAAAGTCTCCCACCAAGTGTATAAACAACAGTGTATGAATAAACAATTTGCCCATAGGGCCAATACATACAAGTCATAAAAAAACCAATAAAATCACTGCGGACCCCTGCCGCGCAACTGGAATAGAATGTAGTCATACTGCTCCTGGGTGAGCTGTACCGTAGGGGCAGTAGGAGGCAGTACAATGTCTGGAGTCGGCGCCGGAGGCAGTGCAGTATCTGGAGTCGGCGCCGTCGATGGACCCGGAGGACGTACCTGCTCCAGCTCTCGCAGTCGCTCACCATGCGCAGCAAGGGTACTCACCACCTTCTCAGTATACTGAGCGAGTGAGAGAGAAAGGCTCCTCTGCGATCCGTCCAGCTCGACCTGTCTACGCTCCGTGCGCTGCGTAGACTCGGTGAGCGTCTGCAAGTTGGCAGCTGCAGCCTGATGCAGACTCATCAGCTCCTGTATACTGCGTTCGACCGCATCAAATCGTCCGGTGACGATCGGAGGGTCGGATCGTCGCTCGACCGCATCAGAAATCTGCTGCTGCAACTCGCGACGCAGCTCCTCGATCTGACGACGAACAACCTCAGCTCGTGACGACGCCTGCGTAGCCGGAGACTGCGCACTGACAGAGGGGGCCCGGGATGACTCCGAAGCCAAATACGTGCCGTAGGATCCCGTACCGTAGTACGTACCCTTCTGAAGACCGCCAACGGCGGTCATCCAGAGCTCGTCCGGCGATGGCTCTGCAGGCGGCTGGGAGGAAGTACCAGCCCCTCCCTCTGCTTGCGCACTAGCAGCAGCAGCAGCATCAGCCGCCTCCTTCTGTAGCCGAACAAACTCGGCCTAGAACATGTTTGCTAACGTGTAAGTGTTTACTAAAGTCTATATTGATATCTATTTTCCTGTTTTCTAAATTATAGTCAGTTAATATTAGTTGAATAGAACGTACATATGCCTGCGTCGCCCTCTCGTCAATGAAGTCCCCAGCCCTCCGATGGGTGACCAGGAAGACGGTCACCATGTTCGGATCCTCACCCTTCTTTATCTGATAAAATATATTATCTATTATTAGTATTAAACATTATATCGAACTATATATAAATTAATGTCCGTCATAGGAAACGTACCAGACGACGAAAATGCTCCGTCATCGGAATGGAGCCACCACACCACTTACCGGCGCTCGACCGCGCCACCTTGGCCTTCTCAGACCGCTCCTGGTACTGGCGCTCGCTGAATCTAGCCTTCATCGCAGTCCACTGCTCTGGCGTAATCCAACCCTGGATCGGACGTCCGGCGCGATCACGACGCTTCTGGTCGTCGATCGCATCACGGATGAGCTTGGCTATGACGGCAGGAAATTGGCCCTCGATCCTCGCCGCCCGGTGTGGTGGATAGAAATAGGTCCTCTACAAGAAGTAAAATACAAAAGTTGTATAATATACACAAATGATTATTAAAATTTAAAAATAAACAAAATTTTTTCCTTGAAGTGGGCGAACCAAAAGGCCTTCCTATCTGCGGGAGCATCTGAGTAGTTAAGCCAAGGCCCACCATAGTTCTGCCTCACAAATGTCCCCAGCTGTCTCTGTACTGCAGAAGGCCGATATCTATACAATAATAATTTTTCATGAATATATATGTACATATAATCATTTGAGAAATATATAATAATTAATTAACTTACTTCATAGGCCCGTCCGTCCAAATCTCCATACGCGTCTCGCCCGGGGGAGCGCATGGAGGGTCGCTCTCACCTCCTGCCTGGGCAGGATCAGTCTGATCGTCGTCCTCCATATGATCGGCGTGGGCTCCCTCCATAGAGCCGTCGACAGTAGGAATGCTGGACGGGGGATCAGGGATGCTGGACGCGGGATCAGAAAGGCTGGACGACGAGGGAGGAGTCGCCAACCTGCTAGAACTAGCCTGTCCCGATAATGGACCGGGAACAGAACGGTACACTGGCGTACTCGGAGATGAGGATGAGGGTACGGAACTGCCCTCTCCATCCCCAGCCCGAGGCTGACGGGGCTGCCTAATATATAATCCTCCGCGTCGTCCAGATGGTCTAGTCATACCTGACAATAAAACATATGACAATAAAACAAAAAAAACATATTTATATGATAGACATCACAGATTTTTGAAAAATATCATAGTCAAAAAGTGTCACTGAAGTGTCAATAAAAGTGTCAATAAAGTGTCACTGAAGTGTCACAGATTTATATGATAGAAGTGTCACTAAAGTGTCAAATATGATGATAAAACAAACGTACAGATTTAATCCTCTTCTGAAAATTCATCTAGTTCGTTTAGCTCATCTACTTCTTCTTCTTCTTCTTCTTCTTCTTCCTCCTCTACATCTTCACTTTCATCTGCATCTTCCTCTTCAGATAATTCTACTTCTTCTACACAATTAGATGTGTAATAGGAAACTTCCGTCGTGTCCACTTCTATAATATTTGTTACAAGAGGTAGTTCATCCTGTTGATAAGCTATATCGTCAACCTCAAAGGTATTTCTAGCTTTGGTCTTGCATACTGCCCACCAGTCCGACCTTGTTGTTCCCCGTTTAGGATAACTTGTGAAGTACACGAGCTGAGCCTAACTTGATAGGACAAATGGTTCATAGGCTTGATATCGACGCCGATAGTTTATATCAACAAGACCGTGCTTGTCTACTTTCCAACCTTGACCTTCAATCGGATCGAACCAATCACACCTGAATAACACAATCTTAGCAGGCTCTATTCCATAACTATATGTCAGCTCCACGATCTCCCGTAACACGCCATAGAAATCGTTGCCCGCATCAACATCTTTGTAGTTCGAAGATCTGATACACAAACAGCTGTTTTTGGTGAATCGATATCCACAAAGTTGTCTCTGATCGGGCAAGTTGTTGACTTGAACCTAAACCCATTAACACAGTAGCTTGGCCATATTTTTGCAGCATAAATTGGTCCCTTGGCTAGCGTTCTAATAGACTCATTCTCAAGTCTTGCGTATGGACGATCGACCTAAATACCACGAAAGAAGCAATTAAGCTCATTCTCAATCAAGTGCATATACAAAAAGGTAATTACAGAGTTCTCAAGTCTTACATATGCACTCAACCATGATGGAAAATAACGCCTCATTTCTTGTTCTAGTTCTTCTTCTGTTATGTGTGGCCTACCCGACCTCACATCATCATTAAATATGCTGAAAACAACATCGTTCAATTAATGTAATAGTATAATAATTAACACTATTAAAATAATATAGACGTATTAATTACTTACCCCTCTAGTTTCTCTACTTCCTCCTCGTCGCAGTTGAGTAATACATACACCTGAGCAGCCCTTAGCTCATCATCGTTCAGATATCTCTTTTTCATCTTACCCGATGGCTTTCCTGGAGCATTGAATACCTTCAGTATTGTATCATTACTTTCATGATCTCCCTCGTCGTTTCTGGAAGCTCTCGTTCTATTAGTTGCAACATGAGGCTTGAAATACATCGAACAAAAGTTTGTAATCTCCTCGAGAACATAGGCTTCACAAATAGAACCCTCGATCCGTGCCTTATTTTTCACCTTTCTTTTTAGGTGATTCAAATGTCGCTCGAACGGGTACATCCATCGATATTCGACGGGTCCACCAACACGTGCCTCATAGGATAGATGAATCGGCAAATGCTCCATAGAGTCGAAGAATCCAGGAGGAAACACCCTCTCTAGCTTGCATAGTGTTACCGCAATGTCCTTCTCTTGCTTTTCTAGACGATCAACGAGCAATTTCTTAGAACAAAGATCCCTGAAGAATATGCTAAGCTCCGTCAATAGATCCCAAACTGCCTGCGGTAAGAATTCCCGAAATGCAATCGGAATTAACCTCTCCATGAATACGTGACAATCGAAATTAGGTTGTACTAAGTCAAACAAGGTCAAGCTAAGTCAAACAAAGTCAAACAAAGTCAAACAAGGTCAAACTAGGTCAAACTAGGTCAAACTAGGTTGTACTAAGGTCAAATAGTCAACCTTGGTCAAACAAGGTCAAATCTAAGTCAAATATCCTATTTCTAGTCATGACCTACCAAGTAATGAGCAATAGTGAGTTAACAAAGCAAACTGAAACTAAAACTAGTATCTGGGTGTCATTTAAACAACTAAAACTAGTATCTGGGTGTCATTTAACAAACATGAAGACAACAAAGTCAAACAAGGTCAAGCTAAGTCAAACAAAGTCAAACAAGGTCAAACTAGGTCAAGGGTTGACCTATAGTTGACTTTGTCAACTCTTAGTCCAATCTAGGTCAGATGTTTACTCTACTTTGACTTTCAGTTAAAATAGTCAACCTTGGGGGTGACTACTATTTCATATAATTTTAAAGTATCGGCCGATACCGATCCGATACGGCCGATACCGATACGGTTTGGCATGTTCCGATCCGATACCGACCGATACCAAATATTGACCGATACCGACATTGGGGGTCTTTGTTCCGATCAATTCAAGTACCAATAATGACCAAAGTCAACTCAAGCTATCTCATACACACAAGTAATATCTATATAGATATACATATAATATATATATATAGGCATGTATATACTATATGCCTATATTACAAGACAAGGCAACTTTCATGGCTTCATATATTTAGACACTCTAACATAGGCTATATGCCTATATCACATATGAGTTATATGATATAGTTATGTATATATGTATACAATACCATCTAGGCTATGTGTACGTGTCCAACATAATGTCGATGTGCAAGGGTGGAATGAACTAAAAAGGTAATCCTTCAACCAAACAATACCTAATCTATATGTCAGTCATGGGACTGAACAACTGAATACAAGACAAATAATAGTACTGGAACTAAATAAATGCTGGACTGATATGAAGAGATAATATGGACTGCAATATATATATATATATATATATATATATATATATATATATATATATATATATATATATATATATATATATAAAATATGAGGAAACAATGCACAAACTGTTCTCAGATTGACACGTATATATATGTGTGTGTGTCATGTGTGTGGTGTGCTAACAGTGTGTGTGTACAATAGGGTGTGTGTATATAGGGTAAAGTGTGCCATGTGTGTGTACATAACATGGGCTAGGTGTCTCAATGTGTGTGTGTACATAGGAATCAATAGTGTGAGTGAATTAGCTATTCTCGGTTTTGAGTGTAATGTGAGTGAGCTATAAGAGAAACAGTATACACAAACAGTGTATCAATCTCAGGAAAATCAGTAGATAGCAGTAGTGTGTGTTTATATTCTCAGGTTACACTTATGTGTGTGTGTAGATAGGTGTAAACAGTGCATAATTTCTCGAAAAAATTCAGTGTAATGTGTGTGTGTGTGCCAATATGTGAAAACAGTGTATTAAAACTGTTCTCAGTTTTGACAGTCAATGGCATACGAAAACCCAAGAATCCCCAATCAATGTGAACCCTAATATGCACATTAATTCTCAGAGAAGATATGGGATTAATCATAATGGTTTAATCATTCAAAATCAGTTTAAACCAATGTTAATCTCAGAAAATTAATTTATAGTGAACTACGTATCAGAAAATTGGGGATAAACCAAATTCGAAATCCAAATTCAATTAATAGCAAAATCTAATGGTTGGTAATGATATGTGTATGTGTCATAGAGTCACACGTGTCGAGTGTCCACCAAAACAGGACACAATCGTGTCCAAATTATTTTTTAACACACATGAACACAAATGACATAGTACAGTCTCGTGCACGTGTCCACGTGTGTGTGTCCGTGTCTGTGTGTGTGTGTCCGTGTCTGTGTGTGTGTGTGCGTGTGTGTCCGTGTCCGTGTGTGTCCGTGTGCGTGTGTGTGTGTCCGTGGGAGAGGAGGAGGAGGAAGGAGAGGAGTTAGGTTAGGGTTTACCTGAGGAAGAGGAGGAGGACGGATTGGGGGAGGAGGAGCTCGAGGAGGAGGATCTCGAGGAGGAGGAGCTCGCCGGAGGGGGAGGGAGTCGCCGGGGGGGAGGGGGTCGCCGGGGGGGGGGGGGGGGGGGGGGCACTGACAGAGGGGAAGGGAGTCGCCTAGTGAGAATGAGGGGGAAAGAAGGCAGCTGCATGCCCTAAGTAAAATAACTTAGCGACGTCACGTTTTGACGTCGCTAAACGTCGCCAACTTGGCGACATGTACATAAAATATGTCGCTAAACGTCGCTTTTCGGCGACGTAGTACCCTCCTGTCGCAGAACGTCGCTAGACAGCGACGTTTTGCGACGTGTTTAAAACGACGTCGCTACTGGCGACGCCATTTATTGCCGTCGCTACAGTACGTCGCTATTTGATGATATTTTAGTAGTGTCTCCACTGGAGATTAGGGTTTCCCTCCACTCTCCGATCCCCTCCTCTCCTCCAGTCTCCAGTATCTCTACCTCTCCGACTCCGATTCTCCACTGGAGATTAGGGTTTCTACAGGCCCGAGTGGACAAATCTGACCTACATCTACAGGTAAATTTTTTTTACTTAGATCTACTCAAAGAATCTAAGTTATATTTTTGTTTTTAATGTTGTATTAATTTTTGTTGTGCAGATCTGTTTTTTGGGACCATATTCTCGCTTTAGGAGGCTCGATCTCTCGGATTTCTGCATATTGGACTGAACATTCTGCAAAATTACTGGTATAATACTATTATCTCTCATTAAAATGCTTGTTTCTTGTTTAGCAAAAAAAATCATGCTTGGAAGAAAATGCTTCTTGTTTGTTGTATGCAAGCTGAGAAAAAAAAGCTTTGAAGTGAACACTCTTAGCACACACTAGACATTAGACTCTGTGCACACTTAGAAGTAAAAAATGGTGGTTGTTTGTTATTTGGCCAAAAAATGCATTCTTGTAAAAAAATGCTTGTTGGGAAAAAATGGTTTCTACATGAAAGAAATGCTTGCAGGGAAAAAAATGCTTGCAGGAAAAAAATGATTGCTGCAGGAAAAAAATGCTTGTTGGGAAGAAATTCTGTGCTGGGATAATGTGCTTGTTGTTTCGGTTTTCGTTTAATGTGCATAAATATTTTATGGTTAAGCAAATTAGTTTTTTTGTTAGCAATTAATTAACACATAGCAGTTAGCACCAGGATTTGGGCTTTTTGCAAGTAAAATCATATTTTGTGATGTTTACTAGGTAGCACGCACGAAACCAATCAATGGCAACATCATCATATTCATGCAATGTGCGTATTTCTTTACTGAAATTTGTTTTCTATTGTTCATATTTTGAAAGCCACAAATTTTATATTTTAGATGTCACAAGAAGATCCTCCTCAACCACCAACTAGTTCGCAAGCCACAAATGAGCCAATTTTTAATCCAAATTCAAGGCTTGGGGTTCATAGAAAACCTATGAAGGAACGAGCACCATTTTGGATAGATTTTAATAAGTCTGTGGATGCGGAAGGCCGTCCTAAAGCTAGTTGCAAGCATTGTTTAAAAGAATACCATTGTCATAGTAAATTAAATGGTACAAGCAATGTAAAAGATCATTGGAATCATTGTCCGGTGAATCCAAGAAATCGTGATCCAAATCAATCTATACTCAACTTGCAATCAAATACAAAGGGCACGGATAAAACTCTTACTAGTTGGAGATTTAATCAAGAGGAGGTGAGAAAGGCTTTGACACGTATGGTAATCCTTGATGAGCTTCCGTTTCGGTTTGTTGAGTGCGAAGGATTTAGAAACTTCATGAGTGTTGCATGTCCTATCTTTCGTATTCCATCAAGATGGACTGTGGCACGAGATTGTTATGAAATTTACTCTATTGAGAAGAGTAAGTTCAAAGCATACTTGAAGGAGTCTAAGCAAAGGGTATGTCTTACAACGGATACGTGGACTTCGGTGCAAAAGGTAAATTATATGTGTCTTACGGCACATTACATTAATGAAGAGTGGAAATTAAAGAAAAATAATAATTAACTTTTGTCCAATCTTTAGTCACAAAGGTGAGGACATCGGGAAAGCGGTAGAAAAATATTTGCTTGAATGGGGTATTGACAAGGTATTCACTATCACCGTTGATAATGCAAGTTCAAATGATGTAGCTATTTCTTACTTGAGCAAGAAGATCCAGAATTGGGGAAATAGCATTCTACATTGCAAATATTTGCACATGCGGTGTATTGCACATATGATCAATCTCGTGGTGGTGGATGGTTTGAAATCGATGTCTTCTTCGGTTACTCGTGTTAGGAATGCGGTACGTTATGTGAGACATTCTCGTAGTAGATTTCAAAAATTTAGGGAGTGTGTTGAAGCCGAGAAGATCCAAAGTAAGAAATTATTATGTCTTGATGTTAGCACACGTTGGAACTCTACCTTTGTTATGTTGGAGACTGCACAAAGATTTGAAACGGCCTTTAAGAGATTTGTTTCTTTAGATCCGTGCTTTAAAGCAGAGCTAGCGGAGAATGGTGGGTACCCAAATGAAGATGATTGAGCTAATACAAGAAGACTTTGCACTTTTCTTCAACACTTCTATGAGCTTACCAAGCGTCTCAGGTTCTTTGTATTCACATGTAATAATTTTTTTGATGAAATCACATCAATTGACATTTTTTTGCGCACTTCGAAGAATAGTGACGACTTTGACTTGACTATCATGGCCGATAAAATGAGAGAGAAGTATGAAAAATATTGGGGGAATATAGAGAAGATGAATATGGTGATATTTATTGCACCAATTCTTGATCCCCAACATAAGTTGAAGTATGTGGAGTATGCTCTTGATCATCTCTATGGTCCGGAGAAGAGCGATTCCATTAAAAATAAAGTGAAAGTTGTTGCCTCCTCTTTGTTCAATGAGTACAAAAGTATGAGTGCTTCTCAAAGTGGTGGTTCTAGTGCTACCATTGAAAGAGTTGAACCTTTTACCGAAAATCAACCGATGCAATTGAAAAAGTTCATGAAAGCCCAATTCAAGAAACACAAGATGGAGTTGGGTGGTGGTGATTCAAAGTCGGAGCTCGATCGTTATCTAGAAGAGAGTATCGTAGATGAAGAAGATGATGATGATGATTTTTATATATTGGGTTGGTGGAAGCTTAATTCTCATCGTTTTCCTATCCTTTCAAAGATGGCTCGGATGTGTTGGCCGTTCCCATATCTACCGTGGCGTCCGAGTCCGCTTTTAGTACCGGTGGTCGTGTCCTTGATGAGTATAGGAGTTCATTGACTCCAAAAATTGTTCAAGCCCTTATTTGTTGTCAAGATTGGTTCCGGGGGCCATCCGATCGACCCATAGTATCTATTATTGAAGAGGGCTTCGAAGACGTGTACAAAGTGGAAATGGGTAATATGTTTGATTTTGAATTTTATTGCATTACTTTCGTATATAATGTTTTTTTGTTATAACTTTGTTCATTGCTTCTTTCATTTAGATTTGAGTAACTTAACGGTGGAATCAACGTCAACAAGCAAGGTTTGCTAGACTTGCTACTTTAGTATTCCTGCTGACTTTCTGTTCTTGCTATATTTTTGGAGTTGGACTTGCTGTCATATTAGTATTTTGTAATATTGGGGACTTGCTACTCTCCAGTTTCTACTGGCAGTGGCTGTAGTCTGTGCTGACTTTCTATGGGACTTTCTGTAGCATGTACTGTACTATTTTCACTTTGCTATCTTTCTGTTCTTGCTATTTTGTAATGTGGGACACTGGGAGTGGGACTTCCGGACTTGCTGTTACATTTTGGACTTGCTATTTTCACTTTCTGTGGGACTTGCTATTTTGTAATATGTTCAAGTTCAAGTTGGACTTGCTATTTTCACTTTCTGTGGGACTTGCTATTTTGGACTTGCTTGCAATGGCGAGGCACTCATTGCAGTCATTGGCAAGAAGTCTGCAGGCTTGAGGAAGTTTATTAATGCTGTTCTGCTAATCTACTGTTGTGTTCTTTAAATACTCTGAAGCTATGCTCTGTGTTCTTCAAATACTATGAAGCTATTAGCTATGCTCTATGTTCCTGCTACTCTCCTGATGGTGGTATAATCCTTTATGTGAAGCTATGTTCTACTTCTATATGCTGTGATACAAGGTCCATCCTTCATGCATTACTAATGCTGGTCTGTAAAAACTGCTATATGGTGGGTAATCCTTTAATTCTCCTGTCTGCTCTTGCCTCTTGAGTCCTTTGACTAGATTTATTATGTTGTATTCGATGCAGCTAGTGGCGTGGCACTGGTTGCAGCCAGCAGTGGCGTTGCATTCGATGCAGCTAGTGGCGTGGCACTTATTGCAGCCATTGGCGTGGTATGAATTGTTCATTTATTCTTGCCAGTTTATTTAATGCTTCTTCTTGGTTTCAGTTTTTTTGTGCAGGGCGGTGGAATTGATGGGGAAATTGAACTATGATTTTGCTTGCTTGCTTGGAGTGTCTCATATATGTCTCATTCTATAAATATGCCTCTGTCTTGGAAGTTGGAAGTCTGAATGTAACATCTTAGATGTGAAATGTGTAAACTTGTGTTGGCTTGGAAAGTGGAATACTGGAATGTATATGATTTTTTTAGATGTGAATGTGGGCCTGGAAAGTGTAAACTAGAGTATATTACCTGTGTAAACTGGAATATAGCTGGAATTTGTGTTGGCTTGGAAAGTGGAATACTGGAATGTATATGATTTTTTAGATGTGAAATGTGGGCCTGGAAAGTGTAAACTGGAATATATTACCTGTGTAAACTGGAATATAGATGAAATTTTGTGATGAAATTTTTTTCAGATGAGATATCTAGTATTTGCCTGGAAAGTGGAATGTATATAATTTTTTTACTGTGAAATGTGGGCCATTTTGGCCTGGAAACTGGTTGTTGTTATGCAAATTGGAGTTGTTTATCTACAATTTTTTTAATGTAATCTGGCACTGCAAAATTTGTCAGATTAGCGACGTTCCAAAACGTCGCTAAACTCGGCCAAAATGTCGCTAATTTAATTTAGCGACGTTTTCAGCGACGTTTCATAAACGACGGAAAAAAGTGTGTCGTTAATCGAGAAAACGTCGCTACGGCGACGTTATTTAGCGACGTCTATAACGTCGCTAATTTGCGGCGTTATTTGCGACGTTTTTAAGTGGTCGTCGATTAGCGACACATTAGCGACGTTCTTGCGACGATGAGGTGGCATCAGATTGTTTGCCACGTCAACAATTTAGCGACGTTTTCAGCAACCTTTATTTTCGTCGCTACATTTTAGCGACGAATATAAACGTCGCTAAAACGTCGCTAAATTGAAAAAAATTAAATAAAAAAGAATCCAGAATGCAAATTGTCACGACCCGATACCCAAATTGTTGGGCCGGGCCGAGCCATGTCCAGCCTACGCTTGGTTAAAGCGTAGTAAGCTGTTCTAAGTATAGCAATAAAAGATCTAAGCTACTAACAGTTCTAAAATCATATTTTAAGGTTCATCACAACACAGCATCTATAAGCGAAGGTAAACAAACACAGATTTAATAAATACACTTCCAAGTATCTAACTGGAGACAAAGTCCAGTATCCAAATATAAGAACATACCAAAGTCTCAGTCTCAAAACACAAGAAAAAAACAACTAAGCAAGGTTCCCCGCTGGGGCCTCTTCTGGAGCTAAGGCCAGGTCCTCAATGCAGTACCATAATATGTAACACAACATTTCCTTCTCGAAAAGTGAACCTACAACGTTATCCTGTCAGGACGGGAGCAAGTACAACCTCTACAACTAAAGTACTGAACATATAATGAAAGAGATGTACAACAAGAAACATGGTGTGATAAGTCTATAAAACAGGAAATACTAGAAAACATGGCCTCATGGTACAACTGGGATCACAGTATCATAGTAACATAGGGAACATGGCATATCATGGTTTAATTGGTTCTTTTTAGAAATGACAACATATAGTTTAAAAGTTTAAAACTGTAGTATGTACGTGAATCGGTCAATAGGTGAATAGGATGTACAACGATACATATCAATTTTCTGATGTGCACATACGTACACATAACGGCATCGGTGTATATCCATACACAAACGCGGGACCAGAACATACGGCAAGGTCACATATAGAATGGCACCGAGCGCGGTAAGTACATACGGAGAAGGGGGTCATGTTCACGTACAATACTAACAGTTTCCCCTTAACCCGTTATTTAAACATGTGAGAGATACGAGAACAGTAAAAACATGTGGGAGATACTGGGAGCAGTATAAGCATGGCAGGTACTGGGAGCAGTACAAAACATGTGAATACTCAGAGCCGTATAAAGCATAGTGAAACATGTGCTGAGAACCAGTAAGAAGCATGTGAAGATATGATAACTGTCCTAAGCATGGTAGGGACCAATTTAATGTAACATGTGAAGATTTAACTTGCAGTTATTCAGAAAGCAGTATTTTAACAGGGTTAATACATGTTCTAGCATTAAAAGACAGTAAATGAGTGTGTAGATGTACTTGCCTCGAGCAAAGCAAGAATACTAGTACGAAGATATAAATGTCCGGTGTCCTGTCAATAATGATATACAAACTCTGTTCTAAGCTATGTTCAATAATACACTAGTGGTGTGACACGACTCCTAACTGGATACTAGCCAAGTGGGGACCTAGCATAAAAGTCTAATGTGAAGTGTCACTATACACAAACTAACTTCCTAGGGTCTTTACACTAGTGCGGGGTGAGGTCCAATACGACTAAAACACAAAACAACATAAAAAGTTGCAAGTCGTAATTATTCAATAATTAAATCTACTGTACACTATGTTCCAACAATTTTTGAGATAGACAAAAAGCTTAAATATATATAAAATAAAGTACCAAAATGATCCTCGTTAATTATAGAAATTTATAATAATTTTTTTTGGGATTTATAAAACCTCATAAATATTTATTAAAAATCAGCAAAAATATGTATCCTGAAAATGAGTTCTGTTTTCCCATTTTTATAAAATAACAAAAGTACTTATTAAATGCTAGAAAAATTATAATAAATTATCTAATTTAACATAGTATTTAAATACAATTTTTTTTCCATATTTTTACAGCAATTAAATATATATAAAAATTCAAAACCAGAAAGTAACAATTTCTGAAAAATAAATAATTATAAATTAAGTATAATACATAGACAAAATCTACAGATGTTGTCGGATGACAAAATAGATATCACCAACGTGTCCAGAACAGTCAAATCAGCTAGGATAGCCTACCCATAGTCCAATTTGGACACAGGGGCAAAACTGTAATTTCGAGTCAAAATGATGTCCGCCGTTGGACACACTTTGCACCGAAAAACGTGTTGGGATAGAAATCTACAAAACCTAGCAAATTATATGTTCACGAATCCAGAATGACGATACGAACCCAACGGTATATCCGGAATAGGATTCCGATGTGCCGATCTCAAAATGATACGTTGACACGGACACTTGGTATCCGGTTTGCACGAAAATGCGTGTCGGAGCAAATGTCTTCAAAACTCAGCAAATTATATGTCAACGAGTCCAGAATGACGATACGAACTCAACGGTATATCCGGAATTGGATTCCGATGAGCCGATCTCAAAGTGACCCGTTGACTCGAAAAGTGGGACCCGTTTTGTACCGAAAAACGTGCCAGGGCCCATGTTCTCCAAATCAAGCAAATTTTATATGAAAATATGCCAGAACGACGCCACGAGTCTACTGGTGGTGTCAGAAATTGAATCCGGAGTCCCGGGTTCAAAAATAGAATTTTACAAGTACAAATTAAAGAATTCGGACGGCCAACTTTGGCGTCGAATTCGACCAACCGAACGTGTTTATAATGAAACGAAACCTAACGGAGGCAGGAAGAGGGTTATACCAGCTATGCACCGGAACTGACGGCGTGCAAAACGGAGCTGCGACGACGAAGTTACGAACCCGCGAAGTTGGTGTCACGAAACTGTCCAAAAACAGTTCAATTTAAAACGTCAACTTCGTGGCCAGTTTTGAAGTATCTAACGACATAATTAACGGACGAAAATTGACAGGAGTGAAGGTGGATATACCGAGATTGCGACGGAGCAAAAAGTTCGCCGATCCAACGGTCGGATCTCCCAGAAAACATGCGCAAAGTTGCTGCGACGGAGCGCGAATTCTGAGTTCCAAACTCACGCGCGCCGACGAGATTTTGTTCAAAACGCACGAATCGTGTGTTTCACACGTCGGGGAGGCCGGAGACTCTCCCGGGGTGGTCGTCCGGGTTCGTCGGAGGCGTGGGGAGCTTGCGGGGGTGGGCCGGCCACGTGGTGGCGCACGGCCACGCCCATGCACGCGCGCGCGGGGGTGGCGCCGCAGCCATTGCGGCTCGCTGCTGCTGCGGTTTGCTGTGCGCGGGGGCTGCGCTGCCTCGTGCGGCCAGGGCGGCGGGGGCTGCGCTGCCTCGCGCGGCCAGGGCGGCGGCGGCGTGGCGCAGTGGTGGTGGCGTGCGGGTGGTGATGGTGTTTATGATGGTGGTGGTGATGGTGTGGTTATGGTGGTGGTGGAAGTGATGTTGATGGAGATGATGATGGTGAAGATGATGAAGAGGAGGAGGAGAAGAAGAGGGAGGAGGAGGTGGTGTTGCTCATGGTGGTGGTGGTGGTGTACGTGAGGGTGAGCTCAGGAGGGGGTCGGCCATGGGGAGGAAGGGTGCTGTGGTGGTGTTTATAATGAAAGAGGGAGAGAGAGATGCATGTATGTGTGTGTTTGTATATAATATATTAGAAGAGAGAGAGTAGAGAAAATATGGAGAGAGGGAATAGTAGGTCGGTCCAAGGGGGGAGGTTCGGCTGTGAGGTGGAGGGGGGTATGTGTGTTAATAAAGAGAAAGAGAGAGAGAGAGAGTTATTGTGTGTGGGAGTGTGTAGATAATATATAGAAAGAGAGAGAGTGAGAATAAGGAGAGAGAGAGAGTGTGATATTTGAAAGAGGGAGAGAGTGGGATGTCGGCTGAAGGGGGGGTGCTCTTGATGGTGAGGTGTGTGTTGTGTGGGAGTGATTTAAGGAGAGGGAGGATATTTATTTATATATATATGTATATATATATAATAAATGAGATATTTATAAAATAGAGAGAGGAAGAGATATTTTTCAAAATAGGAAAAAGAAAAAAATTAAGTGGGGTACTTGGACAGTCATGAGAGGACAACGTGGAGCTGGGGTTCGGGTTCGGTCGAGCCGGGTCGGATCAAAATCGGACAGAGTGCAATAATTAAAATTAAATACGTATTTATAATCACGAGAAAATAAATAATATACGGGGACTCCAATAAATGGGACACAAGCGTCATGCGGGTAGTAGGCTTCATGTGGGCCACGTCCATACTTCGGGTCGACTAGGTTGGGTCGATGTCGGGTCCCGAAATTAAATTGGAAAATAAATCAGGTTTCACGGTAGAAAATAAATCGGCCTAAATTGACCCAAAAATTGTACGAAGAAAATGAAGCAAAAAATAGAGTGTCTGAGTGGGACACGAAGGTCACGGGTGAAGAGCATCTCGAGTAGATCATTCATGAGAAGTTGGTTCTGAGAAAACGACTGGTCTCGTGCTCCTAAATTAAAAGTCACGGTAACGTACAAACAATGATCAAAAATAAAAGTGGAAATAATTATTCAACGATTAATTGGTCTAAGTTGACCCGAAGTTGCGCAATACAAAAAGAGCACAAGAGAACGAATTTAAGTGGGACATAAAGTCAAATGTTACGGAAAGGCACATAAATGATCAAAACAATTAAATAAATAAAATATTTATCGATAATAATTCATTTAGAAAAATTTAAAACAGTCCTGAAATTCAGGGGGCTTACACAAATGTACAATCCAAAATACAGAATCTAATCCCTGGGTTCGCCGACCCCTTCGGTGGAACACTCAACACCGGCCCGCACAATACACTCAACACGTCGCCAGTCCGTACAATCCAAAATATAGAATCTAATCCCTGGGTTCCCAATATACACAATTCCAATATACAAAACACACAAATAATCCCAAGCAGTTCCAACATACACAATTCCAATATATACAATTCCAATATACAAAACACAAATATTCAATATTCAATAAAACAAATATTCCAAGCACAAATATATAAAACACACAAATATTCCAATATACAAAACACACAAACAATTTCAACACATAAATATCCCAAGCAATCAAATTGTTCACACAAAACACACAAATATTCAATATTTAAACACAAGTATTCAATATTCAATAAAAAGAAAAATCGACTTTGGCCTCAGCAAAGACCGCAAGTCAGACGATGAATCCTCACAGCCTGGGATCATAGTTACGTTGAGGCATGTACCATTCTCTCAGCCACTTTGCATACGAAGGCACAATCTGGTTGAGGTCTTCTGTAGGGACAGGAGGGTCAGTCCCGATGCTATTACTCTCTGACGGTGGCTCCTCCTTAACTTCAACCTTGGGAGCAATCTTTTCCCTGATGGTCATCGGTTCTTCCTTGATCTCGACCTTTGGTAACACCTCCTCCTTAACAGTCAGCGAATCTTGTTTGACGACGGGGACTTCCTCCGTGTCGAAATTGTAATCGGAGTAATGAAACGACATTGGAGATACAAATACCGCTCGAGTGAGCCAAAGGCATGCAGCCACTTCCTCCCTCCATTCCCCCTCTCCCTCTCTCATGCTATCAACGTCACAACTTTTCAAGTGCTGCTTCCTCTAATGATGATGAACGCAAATATCAAAGACCCCCCTCTCCTTTCCCACTCTTCACAGTTCTCACAACAGGAAGGATCAGTGCTTTCTAGTTCTCTTCCATCCATCCATTCCTCCGTTCTGATCAAGCCTCTTCCTTCTCCTCTCCTCCACTATGGCTCTGGACCCATCTGCTCCTCCCTACTTCCCTTTTTCTTATTTGACTCTCTCAGCCACATATGATATCCAGCTCAAGTGTAGAGTCGGGGGAGAAGAAGTGGGCAGGAAGAGGAGGGGGAAGCAGCACAGCCGGCGGCATGACCTGGAGGAAGTACATAGATTTTTTTCAACATCCGTAGGAGAACTATAAGGATATATCTTTTCACAACATGTCACCTTGTCAAAGACCCTTAATGTGACAACCATGTTACCACGGTGTCGGAAGACTAACATGTCATAATTTTCTAAGCCGTGTGTTTTGACATAATCCTTCCAACTCGAGCGGTATTTGTGCGTCAGTGTCCCTGTTATTTTTAGGCGTCCCCCTAGTGCGCCATGGGTGGTGGCGCGTCACCCCCCTCCCGTCCGACCACTACGACACGCCATTTCCAATGTCGTTTCATTACTCCGATTACAATTTCGATAAACTTCTCTCGGTGGAACTGCCCTCTAGAGCTGGAGCCACCTCCTCTTTCACAGCCATCTGTGCCTCCCTCAAGCGAGATCCTTGGATCTTAGGTGGCATCTGTGAGAACGGGTGCCATCTCGTTTGAGTACATTTTCGAAAGCAGATAAAATACAGAAAATTTAATTTTTCTCTAAGTGTGAGAACGGATGGCTCAGAACACAACCCAAAATTTATTCTAGCATACATTAGTGTGAATCATCTATGTTATGTACATATGGTGTAGTATATGTTTTTATCGAATCTAGTATCTGAAGGATATAACAGAATCAAGATGAACTCACATAATGTAATACTAAAACATCATCTACTACAATATTAGATATAGTAATAGGTTGTCGTATCATCATTGCCGATGGATGAGGGTCGAAGGACAGTCAACTTTATCTACGGCTACATAGTTTCTGCCTCGCCAGTCGAATGGCTGCAGGGACTATGTCCTGATCACCATGTCGTACCGTAGATTTATGCAAATGGAGCTGAAGCTGGAGGCAAAATACAGAATCCAAAATACAAAATACAGAATCCAATCCCTGGGTTCGCCGAAAATACAAAAACAAAGATTGACACACTGTACTAATTCATATGTGTTTTAAGTGTGAGAACGGATGGCTCAGAACACAACCCAAAATTCATTCTAGCATATATTAGTGTGAATCATCTATGTTCTGTACATATGGTGTAGTATACGTTCTTATCGAATCTAGTATCTAGTATCTGAAGAATGTAACAGAATCAAGATGAACTCACATAATGTAATACTAAAATATCATCTACTACTATATAAGATATAGTGATAGGTTGTCGTATGATCATTGCCGAGGGATGAGGGTCGGAGGACAGTCAACTTCATCTACGGCTACATAGTTACATGAGCTAGTCGTCGCGAAACGTCGCTATGACGTCACTAATAGCGACTAATTTAGCGACGTTAGTATGGACATCGCTAACTTCTAATTATATTCCCCCACCAATTCATTTCCCCCCATTTTACTCTCTCACTCTCTCTCCTTCCCCCCTCCGGCGCTCTCACTCTCTCCGGCGCTCTCACAGTACTAATTCATATCTATTTAAGTGTGAGAACGGATGGCTCAGAACACAACCCAAAATTTATTCTAGCATACATTAGTGTGGATCATTATGTTCTGTAGATATGGTGTAGTATATGTTCTTATCGTATCTAGTATCTGAAGAATGTAACAGAATCAAGATGAACTCACATAATGTAATACTAAGACATCATCTACTACTATATAAGATATAGTGATAGGTTGTCATATCATCATTGCCGAGGGATGAGGGTCGGAGGACAGTCAATTTTATCTACGGCTACATAGTTTCTGCCTCGCCAGTCGAATGGCTGCAGGGACTATGTTCTGATCACCATGTCGTACCGTAGATTAATGCAAATGGAGTTGGAGCCAAAATATAGAATCCAAAATACAAAATACAGAATCCAATCCCTGGGTTCGCCGAAAATACAAAAACAAAGATTGACACATAGTTCTAATTCATATGTGTTTTAAGTGTGAGAACGGATGGCTCAGAACACAACCCAAAATTCATTCTAGCATACATTAATGTGAATCATCTATGTTCTGTACATATGGTGTAGTATACGTTCTTATCGAATCTAGTATCTAGTATCTGAAGAATGTAACAGAATCAAGATGAACTCACATAATGTAATAATAAAATATCATCTACTACTATATAAGATATAGTGATATGTTGTCGTATCATCATTGCCGAGGGATGAGGGTCGGAGGACAGTCAACTTCATCTACGGCTACATAGTTTTTGCCTCGCCAGTCGAATGGCTGCAGGGACTATGTCCTGATCACCATGTCGTAGTCCAATGCAATCCAGAGATTGACACAGTACTAATTCATATATGTAGTCCAATACAAATAGTCTAATACAAAAATAACCCAATACAAATAGTCCAATATAAATAAATACTAATAGCTAATGAGAACCACGCAGCTCACGCAAACGCTCAGTGATACGATCACGCAACCACCCCGAATAAGTGGGATCGACGGCGGCAGGAGAGATATAGTCCATTTCAAGTGCTGCATGAATAGAACTCCCGGTCTCACTAGCTATCGGTGCTGGATGAATAGAACTCCCAGTCTCACTAGCTACCGGTGCAACTTCCTCCTTAATAGTAGGAGGAGCCACCTCAGCATTCACTGTTTCCCTCAAACGACGTACCGCTCCTCGGGTCATGGGTGCCATCTGGTAAGATCGATATTCACAAATAATATAATTGTAACATAAGCAAGCTAACTAAAGAAACCATCATATAATTTGAGTACATTTTCGAAAGCAGATAAAGTATAAAAAATTCGATTTTTTGCCAAGTGTGAGAACGGATGGCTCAGAACACAACCCAAAATTCATTCTAGCATACATTAGTGTAAATCATCTATGTGCTGTACATATGGTGTAGTATACGTTCTTATCGTATCTAGTATCTGAAGAATGTAACAGAATCAAGATGAACTCACATAATGTAATACTAAGACATCATCTACTACTATATAAGATATAGTGATAGGTTGTCATATCATCATTGTCGAGGGATGAGGGTCGGAGGACAGTCAACTTTATCTACGGCTACATAGATTCTGCCTCGCCAGTCGAATGGCTGCAGGGACTATGTCCTGATCACCATGTCATACCATAGTTTCTGCCTCGCCAGTCGAATGGCTGCAGGGACTATATGTCTCGATCATCATGTTACCAATTAACCAACCAACAAAACTACTTGTTACAAATATCACCCTCACTTTTTCCAGTTAGGGGTAAAATGGTAATTTTCCATTTTATATTATTTTTAGGAATTTTATTTCATGAATAATATTATTTAATTATTATAGGAGTCGGGTTCGAATTTTATCGCATTCCGAGTTAATTCGGGACCCCGGTGAATTTCGACTTGAGCTGTAATTAGCCTGTTAGCTAACCATGGCCCACCACACTAAAAATTAGGGTTTAAGAGTTTGGACTAGTTTTCCATGAGTAATTTAGTTTAATTATGATTTTTATTTATTTTTAGCAACTTCCTAAACCTAATTTGGAATTTAATTAATATTAGGCTTAGGGAGGGGCAAACTTGTAATTTACAAGTGCCCCTCACCCAACCATGTTGGCCGGCCACCTATAGGCAGCCCCCCCCCCCCCCAATCTTTCTTCTCCACTAAGTCACTCACTCTCTCTCTCTTCCAATTTCATTTTCTCCTCAAGCTTCTTCTTCTTCCTCCAACCTACATCTAGGTATGTTCATATTTTCTCCATTAATTCTCTTTTGCATATAGTTCTTCCACATTAAATGAAGAGGGGAATATCCTCTTCCATTTGCCCATAAATTTGTAGATTTTTCCTAGAAATATAGTTTAAGGATTATTTATGGATTTATCCTTTTTAGAGAGGTATATATATATATATATATACATGTGTATTTGTGTGTGTAGAGGAGAGTGGTAGTGGTGTTGAGAGTGTGTATTTATATATATGTGTGTATGTGTCTGTATATATATATAGATATGTATGTGTCAGAATAGGAAGGAGAATAGGAAGGAGAATGGGAAGGAGAATAGGAAGGAGAATGGGAAGAAGAATGAGGAAGGAGAATAGGAAGGAGAATGGGAAGGAGAATGAGGAAGGAGAATAGGAAGGAGAATGAGGAAGGAGAATAGGAAGGAGAATGAGAAGGAGAATAGGAAGGAGAATGAGGAAGGAGAATAGGAAGGAGAATGAGGAAGGAGAATAGGAAGGAGAATGAGAAGGAGAATAGGAAGGAGAATGAGGAAGGAGAATAGGAAGGAGAATGGGAAGGAGAATGAGGAAGGAGAATAGGAAGGAGAATAGGAAGGAGAATGAGAAGGAGAATGGGAAGGAGAATGAGGAAGGAGAATAGGAAGGAGAATGGGAAGGAGAATGAGGAAGAAGAATGGGAAGGAGAATGAGAAGGAGAATGAGGAAGGAGAATAGGAAGGAGAATGAGAAGGAGAATAGGAGTTTGAGAATGAATCGGAGTTCGGGTAGTCGGATTGACTTGAAACTTGGGTGGCATGTTGGGTACACCCCACAAATGTCATATTTGAGCCGATTTTTGGCTCGGTTGACCCAGAGTTGACTTTTTACCCAAAAGTCAACCGTGAGTCAACACTTTGTCTAGATTTCACCAAATCCAAACTAGAGTTGACCAGAGTTGGCCAGTTGACCAAAAATCAACTGTTAGTCAATATTTGACCAGTTTGACCTAGAGTTGACCAGAGTTGACCAGTTGACCAAAAGTCAACTGTAGGCCAACTCTTGATCCCGTTTGACTTTCTTCGACTTGTTTTGACCCGTGATACCTGGTATGACCTAGGATTGACTTGGTTAGGCTTAGATTGACTTGATATAACTTGATTTGACCTAGATTGAATTGACAGGACTTAGTGTGACTCAGTGAGACCTAGTTTGACCTAGATTGCATATCATTCATTGTAAATCATTCCTAAACTTGTTTAAACCTAAATTAACTTACAGTATCTCATATTTAGGTCTTCTGATACCGCTCTGAGCATTGATATACCATACAGCTCAGGACAGCAGGCGAGTACATTCACTGATAGTTTTCATTGTCTTGATATTTGCTATATCCGATTCAGTCGTAGTGTCTTACTTGATTCTCAGACACGATAGTGCACGGACTAGTATTGTCGGATTCCTGTCATGAGATGTCATTCCTGGATTTCTTGGGATACTGGTACTTGTTTAGTCTTGATTCTCGTACTTGTATTGACGCCGATTCCTGAAGAGGACTTGCTCCCCTCTTTGGAAATCCCGCGTCATGACGTGCTATGTCCGGATCCGTATACTATTCGGGGAATGGAAAATATTATAGATAGTGTGATCAATACCCACCTTGAGTTACTACTTGTATCATAGCTATACCCTCACCTCACGATGGGTATAGCCTGACCTGTGCTACTACTTGCTCCATAGCTTACCATCCCGGCCGGGCCGAGTCCACGTACTTGTAGCCGGTCGGCTGGAAGCCTGATGCTTGACCCATACCGATCACATTAGGCTTTAATATTCGAGGCACATTTTATATTTACTTTTCCTGTCATATATCCTGTTCTGTCTATATTCAGTACTTTCTCACCATGCATGATATACAGTTACTCACATGCTCTACCTGCCTTTATACTGTACTATGATTGAGACTAAGTCCTGTTTGAAAGAAGGGTTACAACCCTGGTCCTTGTTTGGTTTAAGGGTTGTAACTCGGCTTTCGAATGGTTCCCAAGTCGCCTATATCTTTGTCTTGTATTTCATTACACTGTCTCTTATAGAACTTGTCAATTCACATGGAACTGCTGTTAGTGTTTGTACTTGCTCATTTTCCTGACAGGATACCGTTATGATATTTTATAGATGTTTCTGAGACAGATGGAGACTCAGGCCAGGGCAGTGGCCTGATAGATTGGCCACTAGATTTTATACTCCCTGAGTAGTTAGCACTTGTTAGGCTTGACTGGACTGCGATCCAGCTTTAGATTTTAGAATGTAGTATTATATATTATTCTGTGATGTTACGTTTAGTTTTGGACTTGTGTGGATCTTGAACTTATTCTTGCTTCATCTATCATATTTCCTTTCCATGCTATCTACCTTAGTTTTACATTTGTGATTGAGACTGTATTGCTATGTCACCTCTATTCGAAGTGTATATACTGTACAGGTACCTTTATCTGTTTAGTTGTAGTATTCTAGATGACCTAGACAGCGTTCTACCGCCGATGCTGCGGCGTAGGCTGGACGTACCCACTTCTCGTGCCCCTAATCAGGGTGCGGGTCGTGACAACAAATATCGGCACTATCAGTGCGTTCGAATCGGAGTATCACATTATTCGGTGTCGGAAAACAAATAATTATTACTAAATTATCAGATTTTTTGGCACTATCGGTGCCCCTGACCAAGCCCCCCTACACCACCCCTAACCCGAACCCTAACCCTCCCCTCCCCCCTGCTTCCCTCCCCCAGCCGCCCACACATACCCACCCATAACCCGAACCCTACCCCTAGCTACCCTCCCCCAGCCGTCCTCGTCCCCCTGTCCCACCCCCCCAGCCACCCCCCACTCACCCCCGAACCACCCGCATCCCCCCTGCCCCTCCCCCCGAGTCATGCGCACCCCCCCAACCACCAACCAAAACAGCCGGAGAGAGAGAGAGAGAGAGAGAGAGAGAGGGAGAGAGGAAGGGGAAGAGTACCACATACCGGAGAGGGAGGAGAGTCGCCGGAGAGAGTGAGAGCGCCGGAGAGAGTGAGAGCGCCGGAGGGGAGAGGAGAGAGTGATAGAGTAAAATGGAAGGAAATGAACCCTAACCCTAGCTCCCCTCCCCCAGCCGCCCTCGTCCCCCCTGCCCCACCCCCCCAGCCACCCCCCACTCACCCCCAACCACCCGCATCCCCCTTACCTCCCCCCGAGCCACCCGCACCCCCCAACCACCAACAACCAAAACAGCCGGAGAGAGAGAGAGAGGGAGAGGGAGAGTCACGTACCGGAGAGGGAGGAGAGTCGTCGGAGAGAGTGAGAGTCGCCGGAGAGAGTAAGAGCGCCGGAGAGAGTGAGAGCGCCGGAGGGGGGAGGAGAGAGAGTGAGAGAGTAAAATGTGTAGTGCCCCGTCCCTACATCGTGCCCCGTACTCCGTCCACGGGGTGCGCGAGAAAGGAACACTGTCGCTATCGATTCGGTCGGGACCGATAGGTCGGGATCGATCGAGTCGATCGAACGGGAACGGTTGAATTAAGGTCCATTCCTCGTTATGGAGTGACTTCTTCGGAACCAAGTCCCATATTCAGCGGGTTGCGCCTTAAGGATTGACTCTGCGGCTGAGTCGGGAGAGACCTCCCGTTGCTCTGCTTTTCACGCCTCTTGTATTGGTTTTGGCTTTGTTTTCTGAATGCATTTTCGTGAATATTTTCGATGGTTTTCATGGCTTGCATTTCGAACTCGCATTTCCTATCGAACTTCTTGAATAATACAGTGTTCTAATCGGTTGCTTGTGCGACTTCAGGTAATCGCGTAGGCGACATCTAGCGCGACCAACAAGTTCTCTTATCTGAAGTAAACTCAAGGTGAGTGGCTGACCCTTCTCTTTTCGACCCCTTCTTAGGAAAATCTATGATGTTGTTGCGAATGAAAGAATAAACGCAAGGGCACGGACACGGTAAAATGATTGAGGTTTTAAAGAGAATGTAGGCTATGTCTTAATAACTAAAAGAAAAATTATCTTTGCACGGTCATTGGACAACTCGTGCACGAGAAATGGCTTCCTCGAGCGATACCCCGAGGCACGGGATCGTTTCGGCCTAGGAGGAAGCAAAAGATAGCTGTGCTCGACGAAAAAAAAAATATGGTTAGTCGGGAGAACTTGTAGCGGGACTCGCTACCCACGCTGAAAGGGTCGCCGTCTAACCCAGCTATAGTCCAAGATGGCTTGTGGTGCCAGTGACCTTCACGTACACAAATTTCATACAAAAATGATAACAACTGACAAGGAAGAACATTGTAAGTCTCAAAAGGCGCGACACGGTCCGCCGTGGGTAAGTTCCAACGTAATTTACATTATGCTTGTCATTGTTCGCTTGAAATCCATTAGGATGGTTAGAAACATTCATGCACGAAGTCATATAAACTCTTCAACCAAATGAGAGCTTGGAACTTAAATAGCCACGCACCAGTACAAAGTGTAATGTACTGATCCTCGCTCTCCACGCAGGTACCCCGAACCACGAAGGACGTGCCATCTAAAGCTCAAGGCGACGTGAACCCTTTTGAAGCCTCGTCCGCGTGTGAAGGCTTGTGTTCTGAAATTCCTTTTTGAAGACTCCGCACTCAGTACAAAGAAGACAAATGGCGACTCGACTTCCTTCGATAACATGTGGAAATTGTAATGGTTTTGCTTGTAAAAAAGGATGTAATGTATGGAATGACTATCTCATCATCGTTCGTTTTGTAAGTCGAGTCATGTTGTAGCCTGCGTGGCAATGATTGTAATGGAGTCAATGTAAATAAAGTTTTATTATCAATAAAAAAGTTTACTTCTATTTCAATGTGTCATTCAATTTTCTCTGCGTACTCTAACTTGATGTTGTGATTCGGATAACCTTATGACTATGCCTTGTGCGATCGCAACTTAGGTTCGCACGACATCACACCCGGGGGACGACTATCGATTCTACGGAATCGGGGCGTGACATAATGGTATCAGAGCACGGCTTTACATCCTTTGGCCTCGCATCTAGAGTTTAAAACCTTTGACCTCGCATCGATGAGATAAGTTATTCCATACAATGAGTCCATAATAATTTGTGACTGATGTGTTTGCCTTCGTATCGCAGAAGTGCCGGAAACCACGGCCGGGCGAGAGCAGAGCGCTTCCAGCGGCTCTAGTAGTTCGCGTCGTTCGCGGGCCGGACCTTCTAACGATACCATCGAAAGGATGCTGCGTATGATGGAGGCGCAGCGGAACCAGTCCAAGAACCGACATCAATAGACAGAGGAACGATATGTCCAGTTCGAAGCTCGCTTCGACGCACATGCCAAACTTCAACAAAAGCAGCTAGATACCCTGCAGCAGATCATCCAGACAATAGCGGCCAACGAAAATTTTGCGACTGCAGCTACCGCCACCGCACCTACTTCCACCGTGCCGACGATCCAACCCATTGAAGTCGACATGGAGGAGCCCGAGCGTTACGGCACCGAAAAAGTACAACTTTGAAGTGTCAGAATTCAAGAAGGTGTGCCGCACTTCCTTCAGCGGTACCGAAGGCCCTTCCATGGCAATCGACTGGTTGGAAGAGCTGGAAGATCACTTCGAGCTCCTCGGCATTGAAGAATCAAAGCAAGTCGCCTGTACACAACTTCAGTTACGGTTGAACGCGCACGACTGGTGGGCCGTGCATAAGCGAGCGATCCAACGCGACAACAACTCAGCGCCGATCTCTTGGGCCATGTTCCGCAAATCTTTTGAAGTCGAGTACCTTCCGTCAGCCGTTTGTCAAGCAAAGGAGAATGAATTCATGCAGTTGAGACAAGGGAACCGGACAGTAGAACAGTACGCCGCAGAATTCAACAAGTTGTCAAAATTTGCTAGTGAGTTTCTGCCTACAGAGGAGTGTCGTATGCGACGGTTCGAAGTGGGTCTGTGACGCTCTATCGGTGCGCATGTCGGGGTCCCGGAGTACAAGACCGTGGACGAGGCTCTGAATCATGCTCTTCGCCTTGAGAGCGAAAACCCTTCCGACGCTGCCGACGTTGTGCGCCACTCCAATGACAAACGTCCTAGCAATACGGAAGGCAACAATCACACTGCAAAGCATCCGAACAACGGGGGCAACCAAGTACAAAGCACTAGGCCTCGTTGTACAAAATGTAATTTCTTCGGACACGATGCCAGCGAGTGCCGTACCCTGAACATAGATTGTCACTCTTATGGGAAAAAGGGACACTACGCTAAAGATTGTCGTTCCCGACCGCAACGACAAGATGCTCTGCCACAACCAAATTATCAAAATCGAGGCCCAGTTCCTCGAGCTCCTCAACGCGTACAACAGAATGGCCAGGATCGTCGTCCCAACACTCAGGGCCGCGTCTACGCCATGACTCGAGACGAAGCGCTGACATCAGATACAGTAGTGTCAGATATACTAAATTTCAATAATGTGCCTGCTCATGTGTTATTTGATTCAGGCGCTTTGTATAGTTTTATATCGGCGGACTTTGCCGTCGAGCACAAATTTCCTATAATATTATTAGATCTCGACCTCAGCGTAAGTACACCTTCGGGCACACCACTACTCACAAATTTAGCCTGTGGCGACGGGATGATCTGTATTGGGGGTAAGAAGATCGGTCTTGATGCGATAGTCCTTGATATGAAGGACTTCGACATCATACTAGGTATGGATTGGCTTGGTCCTTGCAACGCCACTATCGATTGCGCAGGAAAGAAGGTCACCTTCCGCATACCTGGAGTGCCTGAATTCTGCTATACGTGTGGTGAAGCATCGTCGGCCTGCATGGTGATCTCGGCGATTTTTTTTTCGGAAGCTGCTTCATTCTGGGTGCGAAGGCTACTTAGCGTCCGTTCGCGACATAAAACAGGATGGTGCAAACGCTGGTCAGACCGACGTTGTGACAGAATTCCCAGACGTGTTCCCGGACGAGCTACCCGGCATGCCGCCCGATCGAGAAATAGAGTTCACCATCGACACATTCTCCGACACCCGGCCGATCTCGAAAGCTCCGTACAGAATGGCCCCTGCTGAATTGAAAGAACTAAAGGCACAACTACAGGAATTACTTGACAGAGGGTTTATCCGTCCGAGTGTCTCGTCGTGGGGTACGCCCGTGCTATTTGTGAAGAAGAAGGATGGATCGATATGGCTCTGCATCGACAATCAGGAATTGAATAAAGCCACCGTCCGAAACAAATACCCCTTGCCCCACATCGACGACTTGTTCGACCAGCTCCAAGGTGCAACGGTGTTTTCGAAGATTGATCTACGATCGGGTTATCACCAACTCAAAGTCAAGCCAGATGACGTGTCGAAGTCTACCTTCCGCACTCGTTATGGCCATTACGAGTTCTTGGTAATGTCGTTCGGTCTGACAAACCCCCCTGTCGTCTTCATGGATCTAATGGATCAGGTGTTCCGTCTGTTCGTTGACAAATTCATAGTAGTCTTCATCGACGACATCCTCGTCTACTCGAAGGATCGAGCGCAACATGCAGAGCATCTGCAGATGGTACTCCAAACCCTTCGAGAGAATCAGTTGTATGCGAAGATGAGCAAGTGCAAATTCTGGCTGAACAGCGTCTCATTTCTTGGGCACATCATCTCCACCGCGGGCATCGCAGTCGATCCAAAGAAAGTTGAGGCAGTCGCTGATTGGAGACGGCCCACATCAGTTAGCAAAATTCGAAGCTTTCTAGGCTTGGCGAAATACTATCGACGCTTCGTGAAGGACTTCGCGAAGATTGCATCGCCGTTGACTCGCCTCACCCAGAAGGGAGTCGCGTTCGAGTGGTCAGACGACTGTGAAGCTTCCTTCCATGAGCTCAAACAATGGCTCATTTTGGCCCCGATACTTGTACTTCCTGAAGAGACGGAGGGATTTCAAATCTTCAGCGATGCTTCTGGCCAGGGCTTGGGGTGTGTGCTCATGCAGCGGGATAAGGTGATATCTTTTGCTTCCCGATAGTTAAAGACGCACGAGAAGAACTACCCCACGCACGACCTAGAACTAGCGGCAATTGTGTTTGCGTTGAAGCTGTGGCGTCACTATCTCTATGGCGTGGCGTGCAGGATTTATACGGACCACAAAAGCCTCAAGTATCTCTTCACCCAGAAGGAACTGAATTTGCGGCAAAGGCGATGGCTCGAGCTGATCAAAGACTATGACTTATCAATCGACTACACGCCGGACAAGGGAAATGTGGTAGCGGATGCGCTGAGCCGGAAGTACTTAGCTTCGTTATGCATCAACGATCGACTGCTGCGTGACTTGGAAGGAATGGGCATTGAACTCCGAGTTCGTTTCAGAGACATAAAACTGTCACAGCTGCGGGTGGAACCGAGTCTGTTGGAGAGAATCAAGTCTGCTCAGAAGGACGACCCATACCTGGAGAAGATGCGGAAGCTGATATCGACAGGAAAAGCGTCCGACTTTGCAGAGGACAAGTCGGGAGTGATGCGAGTGAAGGGACGGCTATGCGTTCCGAATGACGCAGAACATAGAAATGAGATAATGTCGGAGGCACATTATGCAAAATATTCTTTCCATCCTGGTAGCACCAAGATGTATAAGGACCTCCGCGTTATCTTTTGGTGGCACGGCATGAAGAGGGACGTAGTGCTCTTTGTGTCAAAATGTATGGCCTGTCAGTAAGTCAAAGTCGAGCACCAGCGACCGGATGGGGAGATGCAGAACCTTGCCATTCCAGAGTGGAAATGGGATCACGTCACTATGGACTTCGTTGTTGGCTTGCCGAGGATGCCGCGGAGAAACGAAGCCATCTGGGTCATCTTCGATCGACTAACCAAGTCAGCGCACTTTATCGCCATCAAAGTTACTTGGAGCGTCGACCGCCTTGTTCAGATATACCTTGATGAAATAGTTCGGCTGCACGGGGTTCCAGTATCTATCGTCTCTGATCGGGATGGACGGTTCGTAGCGCGCTTCTGGAGTAGTCTACATTCAGCGTTGGGGACCAAGTTGAAGCTTTGCTCAGCTTATCATCCTTAGACTGACGACCAAATAGAGCAGGTGAACCAAATTCTCGAAGACATGTTACGACTCTGTGCGATCGACTTGAAGTCTAGTTGAGACGTTCATCTATCGCTGGCCGAGTTTGCATACAAGAACAGCTATCCGTCCAGCATCCAAATGGTGCCGTATGAAGCTTTGTACGGCCGAAAGTGTAGATCATCCATTTGCTGGGATGAAGTCGGGGAACGAAAGATACTTGGTCCGGAGCTGGTAGAGCAGACGGTGCAGAAGGTCAAGTTGATACGAGAGAGATTGAAGATAGCACAAAGCTGTAATGCCTGTGGTTCGTATTACGTATTTCTGGAATACGTGTACGTATTTATTCTTGTATTGCATGATTTCCTTGCTTAATTTCCTCCCTGGGCTAGTTTATTCTCGGTTTGGGTTGGCTTGGTTCGGTTTGGGATTGCTATTGGTTCATTATGAACCAAAGGGTGAACCCCCTACCTACCACCACCACTCATATTTATTAACCCTTCTCCTTCTCTCTCTTTATTTTATCATCTTCTCCACCATTACTTCCTTACCTACCAAAGAGATGGAGAGAGAGGTCTAGACAAGTGCAACTTGCTTCCACAAAAGAACCCATTTTTATTGTTCTAATAGCTTCTTCTCATATTTCTAAGACACATTAGAACTTGTCATTTTCCATTTTGAGGCTTTAATTTTTGTAGATCTAGAAATTAGTTATTTTCGTATTTTGGTGGTTTTGATCTATCAAACTTCCTTGTTTTCAAGTTTTGATGGTTCCATGTTGTAGAGAATTTTTTTCTACCCAATTTTGACCTTTGAAAAGTTGGATTTGGACTTATTTTGACCAAGTTATGGACTTTTGAAGCCTTGGATTCAACCATGGAGTTCTTGCTGATTTGGAGAAGACAGTGAGCAGTGCACGAGCTTTTTAGCTTGCGTCACTGAGCTGCGCGTGCTTTTTAGCGCAGCACAGTCTGACTCATATGCTGCCTTTTGGAAGCGTATGTCTTGCATACGCTGCCTTGGCAAGGAGTCGTATGGACCTCATACGCTGCCTTGGCAAGGAGTCGTATGGACCTCATACGCTGCCTTGAAGAGGAGTCGTATGGGGTACATACGCTGCCTTTTGGAAGCGTATGTCTTGCATACGCTGACCTGAGCGTAGCCTGACCTGAGCGTAGCCTGACCTGAGCATAGCCTGACTTGAGCGCAGTCTGACTCAGGCGCAACTGGACCTGACCCTACTTACCCTGGATCTTCTATAGCCCTGTATATTGATATTTTATTAGATATTTAACGTCCATTTTATATCCTTACGCCTTTTGTCCTAAACTTGATAATCACGAATTTACTTGATATGTTTGGAATTGATAATTGAGCATGACGTGATAGTGACTCGTAGTGGTGCACTTCTGACATAATCACCTGACATGACCTGATAGTGGCCCGTCGTGGCGCACTCCTGACAAGTACACTTGGCATGATAATATGACATGACCTGTATAATTAATCTGGACACCGTGGGCGATTGTGTTTGTATAAATAAACCAGTCCTGTCTTACATCATGTCTAGGACAGGGACTCCTGAGTACCACGGTCAGGAGTACCTACTAAAATGGACTAAGGCTAATAACTAGATTAATACATTAGTCATGCCGAGATTTCCCAGCTACAGGCAATCCCGTTACCTGGGCACGCCTTGGGATCTGTAGCCTGCCGTCGAGTAGGGCACATTTCCAGCACACTGTCATGTGTTGCACCCTTCAAGCTACCTAAGGGTACATTCATTTCCTGGACGATGTACCCACCTGAATTCAACTCTAATCTTTTAACCCGGGTAACCTGGATGGTCTGCAGGGCTTGTGGCTGAGGGATAATCCCACTGCATCTTGTTAGTAATTAGGCTTGTGACAACCCTAGTTAGTTAAAGTATCAAGCCGTAATTCTTGCTTGGCCGTGAAGTGATTGGATGGAGTCTAACCAGTCTAGTCTTGCCCTGATCCTGTTCCAGATTATTGAATGACCAGAATGCTTGTATTTATTTTACCGATAAATGGTGAGAATTCCAAGTTCTGTTCAGACGAAGGGTTACAACCCCGGTCCTTATTTGGTTTACGGGTTGTAACCTGGTTATCTGAATGGTTCCATGGTTATCTCGTCGTATATCATCCTGGTGTATTTTCTTTATTTCCAGTTCTTACTTTTATTTATATCTTGTGCTGATTGCTGGTTTTGGTTCTTAAGTGAAGCCTCCTTTGTGGCACTTGCTCTTTCTGGGGTCTGACCCAGCTGGTTTTGTGTGGCCAGATTTCGGAGCAGCTCCAGAGGATCTATCGACCTTCCAGCCAGATGGTGGCCACTAGATGGAACCCTGGCAACGAGTGGGTTATTTTTGGCTCTCCCACTCTATTGTAAAAAATATTCTTTTGAGGCGTTTAGCCGACGAGCACCTATTTAGCTCGATTGCACTTACTTACTGTCTGCCTACGGGCTGTAACATGATTAACAGATCCTAGGGTTGATCATGTATGACTAAACTCTTGCTAGTCCTGACATTTTGTAACGACTAGCTTCATGATCAACTGAATATGTAATGTTTGGGACGCCTTACTATTGTATATTTAATGATCATACATCTTGTGACTTTTACTTACTTGCTTGTGATTGAGACACTAGGCTTGTTCATGACCTTAAGAGACTGTTGGCTTGTAGATAAACCCTCATGTATCTAGACAGCCGTGACCGTATAGCGAGATGGATTCCATTTCATATACGTAGCTGGATATGTCTGCCCCCGCTCTCCAGTATTCTGGTTCTGGGGCGTGACAAAGTCGGCTGAAGAGTTATGCCGACACGCACCGACGCCCCCTCGAGTTCTCGGAAGGCGACCATGTATTCCTGAAAGTAGCGCCCATGCGTGGAGTTTCCAGGTTCGGTGCGAAGGGGAAATTGAGCCCAAGATTTGTTGGTCCGTTCGACATATTGAAGCGAGTCGCCCCGGTAGCTTACCAAATCGCCTTGCCGCCTGCATTGTCAGAGGTACACGACGTCTTCCATGTCTCGCAATTGCGAAAGTACGTGCACGATCCGAGCCATGTGGTGGATTTGGGTAAGCTGGACCTGAAGGCGGACTTGTCATATGTCGAAGAGCCGGTGCAAATCTTGGAGCGCAAGGATAAACTCCTCCGCAACCGTGCTATTCCTCTCGTCCGCGTCCTCTGGAGAAACCATTCGGTCGAAGAGTCGACGTGGGAGCTTGAGTCAGAAATGAAGAAAAAATTCCCTTCATTGTTCTCGTAGAGGTAGGTTCTATTCTTAAGTTTCGAGGACGAAACTTTTTCTTAGTTGGTTATGGTGTAGTACCCTGTCCCTACATCGTGCCCCGTACTCCGTCCACGGGGTGCGCGAGAAAGGAACATTGTCGCTATCGATTCGGTCGGGACCGATAGGTCGGGATCGATCGAGTCGAGCGAACGGGAACGGTTGAATTATGATCCATTCCTCGTTATAGAATGTCTTCTTCGGAACCAAGTTCCATATTCAGCGGGTTGCGCCTCAAGGATTGACTCTGCGGCTGAGTCGGGAGAGACCTCTCGTTGCTCTGCTTTTCACGCCGCTTGCGTTGGTTTTGGATTTGTTTTCTGAATGCGTTTTCGTGAATGTTTTCGATGGTTTTCATGGCTTGCATTTCAAACTCGCATTTCCTATCGAACTTCTTGAATAATGTAGTATTCTAATCGGTTGCTTGTACGATTTCAGGTAATCGTGTAGGCGACGTCTAGCGCGACCAACAAGTTCTCTTGCCTGAAGTAAACTCAAGGTGAGTGGCTGACCCTTCTCTTTTCGACCCCTTTCTTAGGAAAATCAATGATGTTGTTGCGAATGAAAGAATAAACGCAAGGGCACGGACACGGTAAATGTAGTGCCCCGTCCCGCTCAGTCAATCGGAGGAATCGAAACGCCGACGGCGTTCGGACTTAGCCTTGCAACGGCTACTCGGAGACATCGCTCGGTCGAGGCGACCGCTCGCTCAGGTGGGGTAGTTTCGGTGAACTTGCCTCATCTTAGCCTTCACATAATAAATTGCATGTTTTCAACTTGCACAAGTAGGCTTAATAATAAAAGAGATGAATCCACATAGCTAAAGGGAATAATCTCGACGGGTCGAATTGAGTTAGAATATGGAAAGGTCCAACGGTCGGCTTAGAATTGGTGCACGGCGTGCTTTGAAAATGACACTCGATCCTTCGTCCCGTGGCTTGGGAGAAGGAAAGTTGGTTGAGTAGGCGAAGTATGAACGTAGCCTAAGTCATAGGCGTCGCCCGCATAAATGCTTCATAAAGCATGCACGGTCCCGTCGCCCAAGGCTTGGCATAGCCTTGGCTTGCCCATGCGTTAAGTTGCGTTGAGCGGCTTGTGACCTAAGTCTAGGCACCCGAGTGACTTGGTCGTTCAAGTTGGATGCGTGCACGACACGATCCGTTAAGGCAAAGCTTGACGCAGCCTTTGCTCGTTAAGTTGTTGCGAAGTTAAGTTAGGCAAAGTTATGCCGGTCGACCTAAGACATTACAAGTACCGTCCCGCCCTTTCGCGGTTCGTCCAAGTTAAGTAGTCCCACGATCTCAAGGCCCGTCGACTTGGGCAGGAGTGTCGCGTAGAGCACGATTGGCTTAAGGCACGATGCACGGACTTAGTGTTTAAGGCAAGGAGTACAATTGATACAAAGTGAGTTTTGAGAAAGGAATATCAAATAGGCATTCATGAGTTGAACCAAATGATAGGATAACAAGAAAGGAAATGCTCGCGACCGTGGGTCGTCGAGGGGTCTCAAGGAAGGAATGCTCGCGACCGTGGGTCGTCGAGGGGTATCAAGGATAGAAGTCTTGGTTTTGGTAGAGGAATGACTGTGTGAGATGTCAGTTTGTGTCGAGTCTTGCATGGTCATTTGACAACTTGTCGACAAGGGCGATGAATCCTCGAGCGGCAACCCTGGGCCATGGGACCGACTCGGCCTAGGAGGAAACAGGGTATAGTCGTGCATAAGGTTTCAGCACAGGTTAAGCGGGGACTTGCGACGGAGCTAGCTACTTGCGTCAAAAGGATCCCGATTAACAAAACTATACGTCAAGGTATAGCTTGTGATGCTAGTGGCCAAGTTCATATAGATGTCGGCAAATAGCGGCTATCCGCGTGTATGCCTTTGGATTGAGTTGTGTTGAAGGTGTGTACAGTTAAACACAAAGTTTGGGCATAAGATTGGGTTTCAACATAGGCGTCGTGCTTCGGCACGAGATGTGGCGTCGAGTCTTGAGTTGTCGGCATATAAGTTGCTTAAGTTGGTTGAGTTGTTTGAGTTTAAGTCGGGAAACCGCCGCAAGGCAAAGTTGGTTGAGTGACACTAACATTCACGAGTCTTGATTGGGTCAATTGGTGATCAAAGTAGCAAGGGCCGCGAGGCGGCGATATGGTTTAGTCACCCTGAGTTGCGAGGCACGGCACGATGGATTCCTAGCACGATCACATGGAAATGGAGCCTCATCGCGTAGTTGCGTCTCTGATTAAGTGCCGTAAGGCAAACACGACTTGATAGGTTAATGTTGAATGTTGCAAGCATGGGATGGTCTTGAAACATGAAGTAGGCCAAGGCGTCGGTCCTAAATTAATCCTAAGACAAGACTAGAAAGACAATTGATAAGAAGTGACTATGTTGCACAAAGTAAATCAAACGTGTTGGATTTGTATGGGTGGGCGAGGAGCTCATTCCACCAGTACAGTTGAGTACTGACACCCACATAGTTTTATGTACAGGCACATGTAGAAGCTCGTGGCGCGGAGCTCGCTTGGATGCGTCTAGGCACGGAGTTCCTTGGCGATTCGAAGCGTGCGGCCGCATGGAGTAAAGACTTATACGGGACATAATGTATGGACGTCGCCTTCCGAAGCTTCCGCTGGATCAAGACTTGAAATCGAGAGATAACAGAGAGCTGAGTGACTTGTAAATGTGAGATGAGTGAGCTTGAGTGATTGTAATATTGGCCTTGCGCCCCATTGTAACCTTTGTTTCAATATCAATAAAAGAATGTTTTTGCAATGACTTGTGTTTTGCTTCAAATTCTGCTGCTATTATTCAATGTCTCTGCATGGGACTTCTGTGCGACGACCCCGTCGCAGCCGCTAAAATCGGCCGTTATGGAACCCGCCTTGCACGAGCACAAATCTAGGCTCGTGCGGCATCAGGTCTTAGCGAGGACGATCGCTCCTACGGGAGTGGGGCGTGACATAATGGTATCATAGCACGGCTTTACGTCCTTGGACCATCGATTGAATTCTTCAACTCCGTTGTTTCCGCAAACTCTGAATTTTGCTTCCGCAAGTTGATATCGTTTGTGCGCTCTCTCTCAATTGTCCCACGATATGTCCATACAATAAGTCTAACTATTTTGCAAAACGTAGGAGAACAGGTTTTGATAAACCAAAAAGATGATTTGCGTAAGCACGGTTGGCTAAGTCGGGCTAGGCATATACACCAAGGATTGTGTCGACCTTAGAAAAGTCGAGTGCGGGAATTGAATAGTGTCGAACAAGAATGAGTTGAACTCGATTGAGTAGAGTGAGATGACTATCGATAGGGGTGCTATCGAGTGACGTTAACGTTGGTGCGGTATAGGTGAGCGTGCTTGGAAATTGAGGACTGGTTCGAACGGGATTCGAAGAAGTCGATTTTAATTCGAATGATAGTTTTAAGGATTTGTTGAATGACTTCATTCCTGAGTGGTGTATGCGATAGTCTCAGGAATGTCGATCGATCGATTGAGGATGTGGGGTGTCGATGAGTTTATCAGCGAGCGTCGCACATATGCAAAGCCTTAGATCGTGTGCGATTGTCACGCCCCGCTCCCGTAGGAGCGATCATCCTCGCTAAGACGTGATGCCGCACGAGCCTAGATTGCGCTCGTGCAAGGCAGTTCCATAACGGCCGATTACATCGGCAGTGACGGGGTCGTCGCACAGAAGTCCCAAGCAGAAATATTGAAACATGCAGCGGAATTTAAGAACAAGTAACACATTCACACAAGTCATTCAAAAGAAGCTCTTTTATTGATATTGAATACAAAATTACTTCTGTGGGCGGAAGGCCAAATTACAAGTCTCTCGTGCTCACTTTTCTCTCGTTTACAAGTCACTCTGCTCTCTCTCATCTCTCGATACAATACTTGAATCCAACGGAAGCTTCGGAAGGCGATGTCCATACATTATGTCCTGTATAAGTCTTCAGATCATGCGGCCGCACGCTTCGACTCGTCAAGGAACTCGTGCCTCGACGCATCCAAACGAGCTCCGCACCACGAGCTTCTACCTGTGCCTGCACATGAAACACTATGTGGGTGTCAGTACCACTGTACTGGTGGAGTGAGCTCCTCGCCCACCCATACAAAGCCTACACGTTTCATTTACTTTGTGCAACATGACCCTTTTTCGATTGTCTTTCTATTCTTGCCTTAGGATCAGTTTTAGGACCGGCGCCTTAGTGCAACTTGTGTATCGGGACCATCCCGTGCTTGCAATGTCAACGTTAGCTCATACTTTGTCTCTAGACCACTCCTCGTGCCAACAACGTTAACCTATCAAGTCGTGTTTGCCTTACGGCCATAATCAAAGACGCAACTACACGAAAGACTCCATTTCCTTGCCTCTAGACCTTTCTCGTGACTGTATTGTCGACGCACCGACTTATACTTGTCTTTTGTGCCAAATTCTGGGACGTAACGACTCGGTCGTGCCATAACTCGATTCGTGCTTCAATATCTCCGAGGCAGTGCCTCCTTTGCTTAGTCTCGGCTACACTTGTGTCGTGACAACGCGGCCGTGCCTCTTATTTCGAGGCCGAGCCCAACAACTCAACGTAACTTCACACAACTAGCCCTACGGCCCTTCTCGACTTAACTCGCGACAGCTCAAGCCTAACTCATGCAACTCTATGCCAACAACTTAACACTCGACGCCACATCTCGTGCCGAAGCACGTCGCCTTCGCTGTAGCCAAATCTTAGGCTCCGACATTGTGTCTTTTTAACTCATACATATTCAACTCAATCCAAAGGCACCTACGCGGATTGCCGCCCGTGCCGGCTCAAAACTTACCATGTTAGTTGAAAACAATTTATATCAAGTGTTTGTTATGGGATTGGCCTAACCAGCCGCCTTGGACGTAGCCTGGTAATACGGGACCCTTGCAACGCAGGTAGCGAGCCCCGATGCAAGTCCCCGTCTTACCGATCGCCTAACCAGCGTTGCCTATTACCCAGCTCGGCTACAACCAGTTTCTTCCTAGGCCGAGTCGGTCCCGTGGCCCCGGGTTGCCGCTCGAAGAAACCACCCCTTGTCGACAAGTTGTCCAAGTTCATAAGGGTTAACATGGTGTATTTTAGGATACCGTTGGGGCTTGTTATGTGATCAATTCATTTACTTGGTTGCTTTACTCTTTCCACTTTTTGTACTTCCTTTGCAGAGCCCCTAACCAGGGTTGCCTCGGCGACTATCCATCGCTTAGACTTAACATTCTTTGAACTCAGGGAACGGCTACTGCATAGCCTTCCAACTTAACTTGAACATAACGTGTTTCCATGAGTATCGATCGACCGTGGCTAACTCTCATACTGAACCAACCGTGGCTCGTGCCTTAAACCGACTCGTGTTCTACGCAACGCTATCGCCCAAGTCATACTTCCTATGACGGGCCTTGGGGTCGTGGGACTATTTATCTTGACAACCGCAGAATGAGCGAGACAGCACGTAGAATAACTTAGGTCGACCGGCATAACTTTGTCTTACTCACTCAAGCCTACAACATAACCCAAGGGACGAGCAAAGGCTATGCCAAGCCTTGCGGGACAGGACCGTGCATGCTTTAGCAAGCATTTGTGCGGGCGACGCCTATGACTTAGGCTAACTCTCAGCTTTTGCATCGGAGACCAACTTTCCTTCTCCCAAGCCACGGGACGAAGGACCGAGTGTTATTTTCAAAGCACACCGTGCACCAACTCTAAGCCGACCGTGGGACGTTTTCCATGTTCTAACTCATTTCAAACCGTCGGGATTATTCCCTTAGCTATGTGGATGCGTAGCTTTTATTTATCAAGCCTAACTTGTGCAAGTTGAAAACACGATTTATTATGTGAAGGCAAAGATGAGGAGAGATCACCGAAACTACCCCACCTGAGCGATGTCTCCGAGCAAGCCGTTGAAAGGCTAAGGCCGAACGCCGTTGGCGTTTCGATTTCTCCGATTGACTTTACGGGACGGGGCACTACATCATACACCACTCAGAACAAGTCTCGTCCTCGAGACTTTCCTGAAGGCAAGCTATCCTACCATTTCTATGGCCAAGACTTAATCGTACACATTTCGCCTACGCGTTTCTTCGATTTCGAGCCACGCTCGCACTATTATCAATCTTTCCTTTAACACGATTTCATGATCTCGACACACTCCCATCTTTCAAGCCTTGCTTGAACTCGTCGTATCACTTGGCTGGATCGTGCATGCATTCCAAGCGTCCCCAGAATACCTGCATTCAGCCAAGCCGCATGATAGAAAATTTATCATTCTCACTCGAGTCGCATCGTGCACATACCCAAGCGTCCCTGAAATATATGCATGTCAGCAGAGTCTCGTGAGCAGGGTTTGCTATATTCGTGATCCACGCCATCTATCCATTCCAATCCTCAAGATCAATCCTTCCGATTGCTAACACTTGAAACAGGGCGTCTCACCTAACCGCTAGGCTATTTCTTTTCGAGGCTAAGTCAATGTCAGGATTGGAATCATAGTTCCCCAACAATAATGCCAACACTGACCCCAATCCTAGGGTCAAACCAAAGTCGATCATACGGGGTCTTCTACCCAAGCTCGCGTCACTCAGATTTCTAAACATCGAGCACGATCACCTAATTCGTATTACGGCACACGTTGCGTATATTCAAATCCCTTCAATTCACCAATTCTAACCAATTCATGTATTCGATCACGAGGTCGTCTCGCTCGACAATACGTTGCGTCCCAATCTCACGCGAGTCTGATAATCCGCGGTGGTTCATGAATCACCATGCAACGCTCCCGCGGAATAATCATTCTCATCGGGACATAACTCTTGTTTGAGTTTAGACTCATTCATTCTCGATACGCGGATTGGACCTACTCAATCCTCAAACTTAATCATCAAGCACACCGAATCATTCTCAAGTCATCTTCGCGTCAAACCACAAGTCGAAGCACAGATTGTCGTACCGTGCAAGTTCGACCACTCCCGCTGTATGAATCACCATACCAGCGTTCACGCAGAGTGATCGCCCTAATCGGTGTGACGCATGTACGAGGCTGGAGTAGCGCCCGCATAAGACAAGAACGTCAACGTTGTGGTTATCGACAAAGCACATCCAAACATTCCAGTTTCCATCCAAGCCATGTTCGATCGTCATTCGTTCAACTTAGAAAATCCTCGAGCCAGTCTATCTTTTCCTCGACACATTTTTAACATCCCAAGTATAGCATCCAACGGAACAATGACATTTGCACGACCATCATTCGCCGAGTCAGAGTGCCCCCGAGTTATCGCATATCGATCTTTGATACGCCTCAATACCATCGACAATATGCGTAACTTGACGATCTTCCTTTGCAACCAATTTCGAGTCGTACGTTGATGCTGTTGTCCGAGTTGGATATTCCACAATTTTCTCAATACTCAAGATCAAGTTCAGTCACTTTTCCTCAAGCTCGTTTCAAGGTCGTTATTCAAAACTCAAGTCACATTTCAGTTGCATCAATCCGATATCGCACACGCGATCCTCTAAGTTTCCTCGATCAAGACCATTCATTTTCATCCATCGTTCCGAAATATTTTCTAACTCGCGTTGCTCATTCACAAGTTGTCCGAACGAGATGCTCGTTCGGGACATTCGAAGTCACGTCCAACTAAGCGTGACGCGTTCTAAGGCTTTGCGCGATCGCATCGCCTCGCCGACATACTTGTAATCCTCAATATTCACTCGAACAATTTCCAAGACGAACCATACACCACTCGGATTCGAGCCGCTCGACTAGTCGTCGACACTCATTCTTATTCTTCTCCAAACCTATCACATACACCACTCAGATTCAAGCCATACGATCTAGTCCTCAATCACGTTCACGTCATGCGCTAAGACATCCTTCAGATTCGTTTGACGAATCACTAGAGTAGTCGCTCGCGTCACATCGACGCACTAAGTCGTTCGCACTATTTCCTCGAAATCTAAATCAATCTCCCGTGTACGCCTAAGCGTTAGTCCGATAGCGTTCCTATCGATAGACACTCCAAGTGCATCTCCGTTCCTGACCGAACGATACTTAATATCGCTCGCGACTCGTTTGCACCAAAATGTCGAGGTGCGCGACGCGAAACACCACTTAGCCAAAAGGCCGTGTGCATAGCCATCATGTGCGGACTTTTATTCGAGTTTGTATGCTCATTTGCTAGGTCGGCGTTGGACTAATCAGGCATGCACGCGACTTGCTAAGGTCGACGTAGGACTATTCGGGTACACGTGCGACTTTGCTAACATTGGCACATATTCTCTATCGAGTCAAGTTTGCAACGTTCGGCACAAAGGCCCTATCGACGCATTTGGCAACGGCCTATCGATGCGTTAGATTGAACGCTTGTACGAGCTTTCGAAAATATTTAGACTTATTGTATGGACATGCCGAGGGACAATTGAGAGAGAGCGCACCAACGATAACAACTTGCGGAAGCAACAGAGTTTTGCGGAAACATCGAAGTTAAAGAATTCAATCGACGGTCCAAGGACGTAAAGCCGTGCTCTGATACCACTATGTCACGCCCCGCTCCCGTAGGAGCGATCGTCCTCGCTAAAACGTGATGCCGCACGAGCCTAGATTGCGCTCGTGCAAGGCAGTTCCATAACGGCCGATTACATCGGCGGCGACGGGGTCGTCGCACAGAAGTCCCAAGCAGAAATATTGAAACATGCAGCAGAATTTAAGAACAAGTAACACATTCACCCAAGTCATTCAAAAGAAGCTCTTTTATTGATATTGAATACAAGATTACTTCTGTGGGCGCAAGGCCAAATTACAAGTCTCTCGTGCTCACTTTTCTCTCGTTTACAAGTCACTCTGCTCTCTCTCATCTCTCGATACAATACTTGAATCCAACGGAAGCTTCGGAAGGCGATGTCCATACATTATGTCCTGTATAAGTCTTCAGATCACGCGACCGCACGCTTCGACTCGTCAAGGAACTCGTGCCTCGACGCATCCAAACGAGCTCCGCACCACGAGCTTCTACCTGTGCCTGCACATGAAACACTATGTGGGTGTCAGTACCACTGTACTGGTGGAGTGAGCTCCTCGCCCATCCATACAAAGCCTACACGTTTCATTTACTTTGTGCAACATGACCCTTTTTCGATTGTCTTTCTATTCTTGCCTTAGGATCAGTTTTAGGACCGGCGCCTTAGCGCAACTTGTGTATCGGGACCATCCCGTGCTTGCAATGTCAACGTTAGCTCATACTTTGTCTCTAGACCACTCCTCGTGCCAACAACGTTAACCTATCAAGTCGTGTTTGCCTTACGGCCATAATCAAAGACGCAACTACACGAAAGACTCCATTTCCTTGCCTCTAGACCTTTCTCGTGACTGTATTGTCGACGCACCGACTTATACTTGTCTTTTGTGCCAAATTCTGGGACGTAACGACTCGGTCGTGCCATAACTCGATTCGTGCTTCAATATCTCCGAGGCAGTGCCTCCTTTGCTTAGTCTCGGCTACACTTGTGTCGTGACAACGCGGCCGTGCCTCTTATTTCGAGGCCGAGCCCAACAACTCAACGTAACTTCACACAACTAGCCCTACGGCCCTTCTCGACTTAACTCGCGACAGCTCAAGCCTAACTCATGCAACTCTATGCCAACAACTTAACACTCGACGCCACATCTCGTGCCGAAGCACGTCGCCTTCGCTGTAGCCAAATCTTAGGCTCCGACATTGTGTCTTTTTAACTCATACATATTCAACTCAATCCAAAGGCACCTACGCGGATTGCCGCCCGTGCCGGCTCAAAACTTACCATGTTAGTTGAAAACAATTTATATCAAGTGTTTGTTATGGGATTGGCCTAACCAGCCGCCTTGGACGTAGCCTGGTAATACGGGACCCTTGCAACGCAGGTAGCGAGCCCCGATGCAAGTCCCCGTCTTACCGATCGCCTAACCAGCGTTGCCTATTACCCAGCTCGGCTACAACCAGTTTCTTCCTAGGCCGAGTCGGTCCCGTGGCCCCGGGTTGCCGCTCGAAGAAACCACCCCTTGTCGACAAGTTGTCAAAGTTCATAAGGGTTAACATGGTGTATTTTAGGATACCGTTGGGGCTTGTTATGTGATCAATTCATTTACTTGGTTGCTTTACTCTTTCCACTTTTTGTACTTCCTTTGCAGAGCCCCTAACCAGGGTTGCCTCGGCGACTACCCATCGCTTAGACTTAACATTCTTTGAACTCAGGGAACGGCTACTGCATAGCCTTCCAACTTAACTTGAACATAACGTGTTTCCATGAGTATCGATCGACCGGGGCTAACTCTCATACTGAACCAACCGTGGCTCGTGCCTTAAACCGACTCGTGTTCTACGCAATGCTATCGCCCAAGTCATACTTCCTATGACGGGCCTTGGGGTCGTGGGACTATTTATCTTGACAACCGCAGAATGAGCGGGACAGCACGTAGAATAACTTAGGTCGACCGGCATAACTTTGCCTTACTCACTCAAGCCTACAACATAACCCAAGGGACGAGCAAAGGCTATGCCAAGCCTTGCGGGACAGGACCGTGCATGCTTTAGCAAGCATTTGTGCGGGCGACGCCTATGACTTAGGCTAACTCTCAGCTTTTGCACCGGAGACCAACTTTCCTTCTCCCAAGCCACGGGACAAAGGACCGAGTGTTATTTTCAAAGCACACCGTGCACCAACTCTAAGCCGACCGTGGGACGTTTTTCATGTTCTAACTCATTTCAAACCGTCGGGATTATTTCCTTAGCTATGTGGATGCGTAGCTTTTATTTATCAAGCCTAACTTGTGAAAGTTGAAAACACGATTTATTATGTGAAGGCAAAGATGAGGAGAGATCACCGAAACTACCCCACCTGAGCGATGTCTCCGAGCAAGCCGTTGAAAGGCTAAGGCCGAACGCCGTTGGCGTTTCGATTCCTCCGATTGACTTTGTGGGACGGGGCACTACAGCGATGGAGTGAGTTGTTGTCATGAAGTTTGATAAGTGGATTCGAACAACCTAGAAATTGAAGCGCACGAAACGTGCACGGGATTGAGGATTTTGCGAAGTATGAAACACGAGAATGATTGAGTAGGTGAAATCGAATCGAGGAAAAAAGTTAGGATGTACGAATGGATGACTTGATCGAGGAAATCGAAACGGATCGTATACGAAAAGTTAGCACGACGGAAAGATAGCATGCATGAAAAGTTTGATTCGAATGTTTGAAAATGACTTTAAGGATTGGATTGAATGTTGCTCGATGATTGAGTTAACAAAGGGACGGTGCGATTGAGGAAATGTATTGGTCGATGACTTAAGATAGACGAATGAACAATACGTGAATTTGGTTCGAGGAAATTGATGTTGTGAATGGTTCGAGGGATAATGATCGAACTTGAATTTGAATGTCGAGGAGATTATCCAGTCGGACGATAGCATCATTCGCACGACTCAGAACTTGTTGCAAAGGAAGATCGTCCGGTTACGCATGTCATCGATGGTATTGAGGCGTATCAAAGATCGATATGCGATAACTCGGGGGTACTCTGACTCGGCGAAGGACGATCGTGCAAGTGTTATTGTTCGGTTGGATGCAATACTTAGGACTTTGATTGAGATGAATGTTGGATGAAAATAGAAGTGTCTTGATGGTTACGCGGATAACCACAGTGTCGAGATTCTTGTCTTGCGCGAGCGCAACTCTAGTCTCGCACATGCGTCGCGTCGGATTTGAGGCGATCGTTCATCGTGAGCGCTGACATGGTGATTCAAGTCGCGGGAATGAATCAAACTCAGAAAATCAGGACGCGGCAACGTTGATTGTCTCGACTTGTTGGTTTGATGCGAAGGAAAATTCGAGGATGTTTGGACTTGCGATTGATGATTGAATAAACTTGAGGATTGAGTAGGTCCAATCCGTGCATCGAAAACGAATTAGTCTAGACGCAAAACAAGAGTTACGTCCCGATGAGGATAATTATCCCGCGGGAGCGTGCATGGTGATTCATACCCACCGTGGATAATCTGAATCGTGTGAGATCGGGGTGCAACATATTATTAAGCTAGACGACCTCATGATCGAATACGTGAATTGGGATGAATGATTTAGGGAATATAAAATGTGAATTATGGTTTAGCGATGGATTGTGTCGTAGCGTGCTTGACTTGGAAGGGATGATAGGAGGATTATGTCGAACGTGTTCGAAAAGATTGACTATGCGAAATGGCTTGTTGAGCGAGTGAGATTGATATGTTAAGGAATTGGTTGAAATGTAAGTTGTCATAGGATGGCTTTGCTGAATGACTCGGACCCCGTGCGACGAATGTTGGGATGTGTGTAGGAAATTGATGCTCGATGTTTAGAAATCGGAGTGATGCGAGCTTGGGTAGAAAACCCCGTACCATCGAATTAGCTTGACCTTAGGATCGGGTCAGTGTTGATATCGTTGTTTGGGAACTATGTTTCCAGTACTGACGAAAGACATAGCCTAGCGGTTAAGCAGACGTCCGAGTGCGAAATGGTAGGAATTGTGGAGGCACCACTCATGAGGCTCGGTTGACATGCACGTATATCAGGGACGTCCGAATATGTGCACGATCCGACTCGAGTGGTGGTGGTGGAATTTGCTATCACAAGGCTTGGCTGAAATGCATGTATTTTGGGGACGCCTGGGATATATGCACGATTCAACCAAGTGATACGGTGAATTCGAGTGAGACTTGAGGAACAGGAAAGTGTCGAGGATTTTGAGATCGTAAGTTTTGAAGAAAGGATTGAGGGTAGCACGAGCGTTGCTCGGATTTGAGAGAACGCATAGGAGAAGTGTGTGCGAGACTCCTTGAATGTTGAGAAAAGTGATAAGGCGATAAGTATACTCAGTTAGTTTCGAGGACGAAACTTGTTCTGAGTGGTGTATGATGTAGTTTCCCGTCCCGCTCAGTCAATCGGAGGAATCGAAACGCCGACGGCGTTCGGACTTAGCCTTGCAACGGCTACTCGGAGACATCGCTCGGTCGAGGCGACCGCTCGCTCAGGTGGGGTAGTTTCGGTGAACTTGTCTCATCTTAGCCTTCACATAATAAATCGCATGTTTTCAACTTGCACAAGTAGGCTTAATAATAAAAGAGATGAATCCACATAGCTAAAGGGAATAATCTCGACGGGTCGAATTGGGTTAGAATATGGAAAGGTCCAACGGTCGGCTTAGAATTGGTGCACGGCGTGCTTTGAAAATGACACTCGATCCTTCGTCCCGTGGCTTGGGAGAAGGAAAGTTGGTTGAGTAGGCGAAGTATGAACGTAGCCTAAGTCATAGGCGTCGCCCGCATAAATGCTTCATAAAGCATGCACGGTCCCGTCGTCCAAGGCTTGGTATAGTCTTGGCTTGCCCATACGTTAAGTTGCGTTGAGCGGCTTGTGACCTAAGTCTAGGCACCCGAGTGACTTGGTCGTTCAAGTTGGATGCGTGCACGTCACGATCCGTTAAGGCAAAGCTTGACGCAGCCTTTGCTCGTTAAGTTGTTGCGAAGTTAAGTTAGGCAAAGTTATGCCGGTCGACCTAAGACATTACAAGTACCGTCCCGCTCTTTCGCAATTCGTCCAAGTTAAGTAGTCCCACGATCTCAAGGCCCGTCGACTTGGGCAGGAGTGTCGCGTAGAGCACGATTGGCTTAAGGCACGATGCACGGACTTAGTGTTTAAGGCAAGGAGTATAATTGATACAAAGTGAGTTTTGAGAAAGGAATATCAAATAGGCATTCATGAGTTGAACCAAATGATAGGATAACAAGGAAGGAAATACTCGCGACCGTGGGTCGTCGAGGGGTCTCAAGGAAGGAATGCTCGCGACCGTGGGTCGTCGAGGGGTCTCAAGGATAGAAGTCTTGGTTTTGGTAGAGGAATGACTGTGTGAGACGTCAGTTTGTGTCGAGTCTTGCATGGTCATTTGACAACTTGTCGACAAGGGCGATGAATCCTCGAGCGGCAACCCTGGGCCATGGGACCGACTCGGCCTAGGAGGAAACAGGGTATAGTCGTGCATAAGGTTTCAGCACAGGTTAAGCGGGGACTTACGACGGAGCTAGCTACTTGCGTCAAAAGGATCCCGATTAACAAAACTATACATCAAGGTATAGCTTGTGATACTAGTGGCCAAGTTCATATAGATGTCGGCAAATAGCAGCTATCCGCGTGTATGCCTTTGGATTGAGTTGAGTTGAAGGTATGTACAGTTAAACACAAAGTTTGGGCCTAAGATTGGGTTTCAACATAGGCGTCGTGCTTCGGCACAAGATGTGGCGTCGAGTCTTGAGTTGTCGACATATAAGTTGCTTAAGTTAGTTGAGTTGTTTGAGTTTAAGTCGGAAAACCGCCGCAAGGCAAAGTTGGTTGAGTGACACTAACATTCACGAGTCTTGATTGGGTCAGTTGGTTTTCAAAGTAGCAAGGGCCGCGAGGCGGCGATATGGTTTAGTCACCCTGAGTTGCGAGGCACGGCACGATGGATTCCTAGCACGATCACATAGAAATGGAGCCTCATCGCGTAGTTGCGTCTCTGATTAAGTGCCGTAAGGCAAATACGACTTGATAGGTTAACGTTGAATGTTGCAAGCACGGGACGGTCTTGAAACATGAAATATGCCAAGGCGTCGGTCCTAAATTAATCCTAAGGCAAGACTAGAAAGACAATTGATAAGAAGTGACTATGTTGCACAAAGTAAATCAAACGTGTTGGATTTGTATGGGTGGGCGAGGAGCTCATTCCACCAGTACAGTTGAGTACTGACACCCACATAGTTTTATGTGCAGGCACATGTAGAAGCTCGTGGCGCGGAGCTCGCTTGGATGCGTCTAGGCACGGAGTTTCTTGGCGATTCGAAGCGTGCGGCCGCATGGAGTAAAGACTTATACGGGACATAATGTATGGACGTCGCCTTCCGAAGCTTCCGCTGGATCAAGACTTGAAATCGAGAGATGACAGAGAGCTGAGTGACTTGTAAATGTGAGATGAGTGAGCTTGAGTGATTGTAATATTGGCCTTGCGCCCCATTGTAACCTTTGTTTCAATATCAATAAAAGAGTATTTTTGCAATGACTTGTGTTTTGCTTCAAATTTCGCTGCTATTATTCAATGTCTCTGCATGGGACTTCTGTGCGACGATCCCGTCGCAGCCGCTGAAATCGGCCGTTATGGAACCCGTCTTGCACGAGCGCAAATCTAGGCTTGTACGACATCACGTCTTAGCGAGGACGATCGCTCCTACGGGAGTGGGGCGTGACATAATGGTATCAGAGCACGGCTTTACGTCCTTGGACCATCGATTGAATTCTTCAACTCCGTTGTTTCCGCAAACTCTGAATTTTGCTTCCGCAAGTTGATATCGTTTGTGCGCTCTCTCTCAATTGTCCCACGGTATGTCCGTACAATAAGTCTAACTATTTTGTAAAACGTAGGAGAACAGTTTTTGATAAACCAAAAAGATGATTTGCGTAAGCACGGTTGGCTAAGTCGGGCTGGGCATATACACCAAGGATTGTGTCGACCTTAGAAAAGTCGAGTGCGGGAATTGAATAGTGTCGAACAAGAATGAGTTGAACTCGATTGAGTAGAGTGAGATGACTATCGATAGGGGTGCTATCGAGCGACGATAACGTCGGTGCGGTATAGGTGAGCGTGCTTGGAAATTGAGGAATGGTTCGAACGGGATTCAAAGAAGTCAATTTTAATTCGAATGATAGTTTTGAGGATTTGTTGAATGACTTCATTCCTGAGTGGTGTATGCGATAGTCTCAGGAATGTCGATCGATCGATTGAGGATGTGGGGTATCGATGAGTCTATCAGCGAGCGTCGCACATATGCAAAGCCTTAGATCGTGTGCGATGGAGTGAGTTGTTGTCATGAAGTTTGATAAGTGGATTCGAACAACCTAGAAATTGAAGCGCATGAAACGTGCACGGGATTGAGGATTGTGCGAAGTATGAAACACAAGAATGATTGAGTAGGTGAAATCGAATCGAGGACAAAAGTTAGGATGTACAAATGGATGACTTGATCAAGGAAATCGAAACGGATCGTATACGAAAAGTTAGCACGACGAGAAGATAGCATGCATGAAAAGTTTGATTCGAATGTTTGAAAATGACTTTAAGGATTGGATTGAATGTTGCTCGATGATTGAGTTAACAAAGGGACGGTGCGATTGAGGAAATGTATTGGTCGATGACTTAAGATAGACGAATGAACAATACGTGAATTTGGTTCGAGGAAATTGATGTTGTGAATGGTTCGAGGGATAATGATCGAACTTGAATTTGAATGTCGAGGAGATTATCCAGTCGGACGATAGCATCATTCGCACGACTTGGAACTTGTTGCAAAGGAAGATCGTCAGGTTACGCATGTCATCGATGGTATTGAGGCGTATCAAAGATCGATATGCGATAACTCGGGGGTACTCTGACTCGGCGAAGGACGATCGTACAAGTGTTATTGTTTGGTTGGATGCAATACTTAGGACTTTGATTGAGATGAATGTTGGATGAAAATAGAAGTGTCTTGATGGTTACGCGGATAACCACAGTGTCGAGATTCTTGTCTTGCGCGAGCGCAACTCTAGCCTCGCACATGCGTCGCGTCGGATTTGAGGCGATCGTTCCGCGTGAGCGCTGACATGGTGATTCATGTCGCGGGAATGAATCAAACTCAGAAAATCAGGACGCGGCAACGTTGATTGTCTCGACTTGTTAGTTTGATGCGAAGGAAAATTCGAGGATGTTTGGACTTGCGATTGATGATTGAATAAACTTGAGGATTAAGTAGGTCCAATCCGTGCATCGAAAACGAATTAGTCTAGACGCAAAACAAGAGTTACGTCCCGATGAGGATAATTATCCCGCGGGAGCGTGCATGGTGATTCATGCCCACCGTGGATAATCTGAATCGTGTGAGATCGGGGCGCAACATATTGTTTAGCTAGACGACCTCATGATCGAATACGTGAATTGGGATGAATGACTTAGGGAATATGAAATGTGAATTATGGTTTAGCGATGGATTGTGTCGTAGCGTGCTTGACTTGGAAGGGATGATAGGAGGATTATGTCGAACGTGTTCGAAGAGATTGACTATGCGAAATGGCTTGTTGAGCGAGTGAGATTGATATGTTAAGGAATTGGTTGAAACGTAAGTTGTCATAGGATGACTTTGCTGAATGACTCGGACCGCGTGCGACGAATGTTGGGATGTGTGTAGGAAATCGATGCTCGATGTTTAGAAATCGGAGTGATGCGAGCTTGGATAGAAAATCCCGTACCATCGAATTGGCTTGACCTTAGGATAGGGTCAGTGTTGATATCGTTGTTTGGGAACTATGATTCCAGTACTGACGAAAGACATAGCCTAGCGGTTAGTCAGACGTCCGAATGCGAAGTGGTAGGAATTATGGAGGCACCACTCACGAGGCTCGGTTGACATGCACGTATATCAGGGACGTTCGAATATGTGCACGATCTGACTCGAGTGGTGGTGGTGGAATTTGCTATCACAAGGCTTGGCTGAAATGCATGTATTTTGGGGACGCCTGGGATATATGCACGATCCAACCAAGTGATACGTTGAATTCAAGTGAGACTTGAGGAAGAGGAAAATGTCGAGGATTTTGAGATCGTAAGTTTTGAAGAAAGGATTGAGGGTAGCACGAGCGTGGCTCGGATTTGAGGGAACGCATAGGAGAAGTGTGTGCGAGAGTCCTTGAATGTTGAGAAAAGTGATAAGGCGATAAGTATACTCAGTTAGTTTCGAGGACGAAACTTGTTCTGAGTGGTGTATGATATAGTGCCCCGTCCCGCTCAGTCAATCGGAGGAATCGAAACGCCGACGGCGTTCGGACTTAGCCTTGCAACGGCTACTCGGAGACATCTTTCGGTCGAGGCGACCGCTCGCTCAGGTGGGGTAGTTTCGGTGAACTTGCCTCATCTTAGCCTTCACATAATAAATCGCATGTTTTCAACTTGCACAAGTAGGCTTAATAATAAAAGAGATGAATCCACATAGCTAAAGGGAATAATCCCGACGGGTCGAATTGAGTTAGAATATGGAAAGTCCAACGGTCGGCTTAGAATTGGTGCACGGCGTGCTTTGAAAATGACACTCGATCCTTCGTCCCGTGGCTTGGAAGAAGGAAAGTTGGTTGAGTAGGCGAAGTATGAACGTAGCCTAAGTCATAGGCGTCGCCCGCATAAATGCTTCATAAAGCATGCACGGTCCCGTCGTCCAAGGCTTGGCATAGCCTTGGCTTGCCCATACGTTAAGTTGCGTTGAGTGGCTTGTGACCTAATCTAGGCACCCGAGTGACTTGGTCGTTCAAGTTGGATGCGTGCACGGCACGATCCGTTAAGGCAAAGCTTGACGCAGCCTTTGCTCGTTAAGTTGTTGCGAAGTTAAGTTAGGCAAAGTTATGCCGGTCGATACTTTGTCTAGATTTGAAATAGTCGCCTAGACTTAGTCTTGACCCCGGTTGACCCAGAGTTGACTTTTTACCCAAAAGTCAACTGTGAGTCAATACTTTGTCTAGATTTGACCAAATCCAAACCAGAGTTGACCAGTTGACCTAGAGTTGACCTAGAGTTGACCAGATTTGACCAGGGTTGACCAGTTGACCAAAAGTCAACTATAGGCCAACTCTTGACCCCGTTTGACTTTCTTTGACTTGTTTTGACCTGTGATGACTGGTATGACCTAGGATTGACTTGGGTTGGCTTAGATTGACTTGATATAACTTGATTTGACCTAGATTGACTTGATAGGACTTACTGTGACTCAGTGAGACCTAGTTTGACCTAGATGCATATCATTCATTGTGAATCATTCCTAAACTTGTTTAAACCTAAATTAACATACAATATTTCATATTTAGGTCTTCTGATACCGCTCTGAGCATTGATATATCCTACAGCTCAGGACAGCAGGCAAGTACATTCACTGATAGTTTTCATTGTCTTGATATCTACTATATCCGATTCAGTTGTAGTATCTTACTTGATTCTCGACACGATAGTTCACGGACTAGTATTATCGGATTCCTGTCATGAGATGTCATTCCTGGATTTCTTGGGATACTTGTACTTGCTTGGTCTTGATTCTTGTACTTGTATTGACGCCGATTTCTGAAGAGGACTTGCTCCCCTCTTAGGGATTCCCGCGTCATGACGTGCTATGTCCGAATCCGTATACTATTCGGGGATGGAGGAATTATTAGGGGTTATGTGATCAAAGTCCCATGTCCTTATTTTGCTAGCGCCACCCTCACCTCACATAGGGTGTAGCAGACACCCCTTGTCGGGTTATCCAGGTTGGCCGGCATGACCCTTTCTAGAGATTTTCCTATGATTGTCGGGCTAAGTGGATAACCCTATCCTGACTCCCTAGCCGATCACATATCGCTCTAATAATTCAAATCATATTTTACATTTATTGTCGTATCTTATATTTCAGTTCAGTTTTACTTCCTGTACTTCTCACCATGCTATGATTTTATTTACTCACATGCTCTACCTGCCTTTATACTGTACTATGATTTGAGACTAAGTCCTGTTTGAAAGAAGGGTTACAACCCCGGTCCTTGTTTGGTTTAAGGGTTGTAACTCGGCTTTCGAATGGTTCCCAAGTCGCCTATATCTTTGTCTTGTATTTCATTATACTATCTCTTATAGTATTTGTCAATTCACATGGAACTGTTGTTGGTGTATGTACTTGCTCATTTTCCTGACAGGATACCGTTGACAAATTTTACAGATGTTTCTGAGACAGATGGAGACTCAGGCCAGGGCAGTGGCCTGATAGATTGGCCACTAGATTTTCTACTCCCTGAGTAGTTAGCACTTATTAGGCTTGACTGGACTGCGATCCAGCTTTGGATTTTAGAATGTAGTATTATATATTATTCTGTGATGTTACGTTTAGTTTTGGATTTGTGTGGATCTCGAACTTATTTCTTGCTTCATCTATCATATTTTCTTTCCATGCTATCTACCTTAGTTTTACATTTGTGATTAAGACTGTATTGCTATGTCACCTCCATTCGGAGTATATATACTGTACAGGTACCTTTATCTGTTTAGTTGTAGTATTCTAGATGACCTAGACAGCGTTCTACCGCCGATGCTGCGGCGTAGGCTGGACGTACCCACTTCTCGTGCCCCTAATCAGGGTGCGGGTCGTGACACATTTTTTTGGTGGCCCACGCAGGTTCAGAGTCGCAATTATTGCGATCTCGTAATGGTGCTCGACTTAGAGTGCTAATTACGAGCCTGCGACTTAGACATAGGATCTAGAATATGATAGGAGTTACTCAATCATATTTTAGGAAAATTCTGATCTTTTGATTACCATGACAACTCTTCTTGCATTTGAATTCAATTGTCCTCCTTTGATAATATCTTATCTTGTGCCATATTGATCTCTTGGGTTCAATTCGTCTTCAGGATGACAGTGACTCGTTCTCGGGCAGCAGGGCCTAGTGCCCCAGAGAGGTCAGATCCGGCTGCGGGAGCTACAGTTGAGAGAGCTGCCACCTCAGTCCCTGCCCTTCAGGCAGGAGCAGCAGCGACGGTTCCAGGAGGTCTTCTACCTCCAGCAGCGGGACTGTCCATGATCGTTCCTGATATTCTTCCACCGCCGCCTCCGCTACCGACGGATACTCAGGGGATGATGGCCCTTCTGCAGCGAATATTGCAGACTCAGAGCACGCAGGCAGATCTGTTACGATGGAGCATGGAGAACTCCCATCAGGTGGCAATGGCAGCACTTGAGAGGGTTGTACCGAGTACAGTTCAGGATATCCCAGTTCAGCACCAGGGACCAGGCCAGAGGCAGGCTACTCGGTGCGCTTTCTGCAGGAGGCCAGGGCACACTAGAGAGGCTTGTAGGAAGAGGTTGGGCGTCTGCCTATACTGTGGGGCGCCCGATCACCAGCTGAAGGATTGCCACGCTAGTAGAATCCGAAAAGACCAGGACAGAGTACATCAGGCACCAGCACGTGACGACCAGCAGCAGGGTCAGGGCAAGAGGCAGGCCGTCCAGTGTGCTTTTTGCAAGAAGATGGGGCACACCTGGGATGTTTGTAGGATGAAGCTGGGAGTTTGGTTATTTTATGGGGCTCCAGACCACCAGATGAAGAACTGTGCAGCCCGTGCAGCCAGACAGGCAGGCCAGGACAGAGTGTGGCAGGCTAGAGGAGGCCACCAGGGGCGAGCTTTCGCCATGACAGTTGAGCCCACTCAGGCAGTAGCAGAGCAGATAGCAGGTTCTAATCTTTCATCTCATTTCCGTATTTGCTTCCTTATAAACTGTCTTGAACTTCGATTCTATCTGTTCCTTGATCGTTGGATGAAATTTTGTCCTTGTGACGTAATATTCTTCTGAGATAAGTCGTATGGGCTAGGTCGCCTCGATTATGAGATTTTAGAATTCCCTAGGGTCATGCTAGCAGGCAAAGTGAGGACATATAGTCGGACTATGGATGTATTTCTCGGGTGTGGGAATTTAAGATTTTCGCTGCCAAGCTAGCGGCAATGCAAAAATTTTAAATACCATAATTCTAGAGGTATGTACCTTAGTCAAGGACTCTGTGATTATCGTAGCCTTGCTCACTAGCATGACGGAGATTCTGAGTATCATGATGATTGGACAGACGCATACGATTATCGATTGCATGATTTTTTGTGTTTACTTATTTTAAAATTTTGATGATTTTTTTTTTGGGTGGATAGACTTATAGCACCCAGTTTCTATTTAAGAGTAATTTTAAATTTTTTAATTTTAGTCATTTAATTCATGCTTTGATTTTTGAGATTTTAATCATTTAAATTTTTAAGCCATGACTTGTGATTTTGATATTTTACTATTGTTTGGTTTTAATTTCGAGGACGAAATTTTTTTTTAGGTGGATAGACTTGTCACCCTCACTTTTCCCAGTTAGGGGTAAAATAGTAATTTTCCATTTTATAATGTTTTTTGGGAATTTTATTTCATGAATATTATTATTTAAATATATTAGGAGTCGGGTTCGAATTTTATCGCATTCCGAGTTAATTCGGGACCCCGGTGAATTTTGACTTGAGTCGCAATTAGCCTGTTATTCAAACCATGGCCCACCACACTAAACTTTTAGGTTTAGGAGTTTGGACTAGTTCCCCCATGAGTAATTAAGTTTAATTATGATTTTTATTTATTTTTAGCATTTTTTCAAAACCCATTTTTGGATTAATTTTGCATTAGGCTTAGGGAGGGGCAAACTTGTAAATACAAGTGCCCCTACCCCTTGGCACCATGGCCGGCCACCTATAGGGCCACCCCCTCCATCTCTTTTACTTCCTCACTAAGTTTCTTCTTCTTCTCCATTACTTTCTTTCCAACTCCTTCTTCTTCCTTTTCAAATCCACTTTTAAGTATGATTTTTAAACCCTTTTAAATTCCTCATTTTGCATTTATTCCTTCACATAAATGATAGAGGGGATCATTCTCTACAAGTTGACCATAGCCTTTGTAGGTTCCCTTAAAATATAGGTTAAGGATTTATTATGGTTTAATCCTTTTTGAGAGTGGTATATATATATACATATATATATATATACATGTGTAAATATGTGTATGTATATGTATCTATATGTATATTTGTGTGTATGTGTGAGATTTATATATATATTTAGATATATATATATATACATTTGTGCACGTTTGGGTGTTTTTATATAGGTATGTATATATATATATATATATATTTTATATATATATATATATATATATATATATATATATATATATATATATATATATTGTATATGTATGTATCAATGCTTAGAGTTGTGCATTAGAACTTATAGTTGTGCATTAGAGCCTTAGAGTTGTGCATGAGAGCCTTGTAGTTGTGCAGGAATGCCGTAGAAGTGTGCAGAATGCTATTCAGGAAAAAACTGTGCAGTAGAGCCTTAAAGGTGAGCAGAGGAGCCTTAAAGGTGAGCAGAAGTGCCTTAAAGGTGAGCATGAGATGCTTAAAGGTGTGCAGGTTGTCCCAGTGTGCTAAAATCCGAGAAATTGAGTATTTTGTGTGTTTGTGCTTTATGTGCGTGTGTAAGGGAAATTGGAGAGTGTGTGTGTGTTTATATATAGATAGATACATAGAAAAGATTAGAAGAAGTTTAAGAATTAGACAAAGTTAGAAGAATATGAAGAAAAGTGAGAAATAGGAAATAGAGGGGATCGAGTTAGAGGGCGAAACGGAGCTCGGAGTATCGGAATGAGTTGAAACTTGGCGTGGGGCAAGAATACGTGAATTAGATTTTATGGGTAGGCTCCCGAGTGGAAATCGGGGTTGTAGGGCGCCGGTATCGCACCGTACCATTTCGTATCTTGAAATATTCAAGATATCGGCAATAGGCCGTATCATGGACTAGATGTCCACTTTACTTAGGTTTCTTGGTAGGTAATATATGTATAGTCTAGTATCTTACTACCCTAGGGAGCTCGGGTCAAAATACCAAGCGTAGGTAGGCTAACTTGATAATTGCCTAAGCTAGAATTTTACCCTTTTTAAGGGCAAAATAGGATATTGGCCTACGGCCAAGATTTGAGTTTCGAAGTCCAAAATGGACTTGGATATGGGTTGTAGAGGTTGGTAATAGTTAAAAATAGTCGCCTAGACTTAGTCTTGACCCCGGTTGACCCAGAGTTGACTTTTTACCCAAAAGTCAACCGTGAGTCAACACTTTGTCTAGATTTGACCAAATCCAAACCAGAGTTGACCAGTTGACCTAGAGTTGACCTAGAGTTGACCAGATTTGATCAGGGTTGACCAGTTGACCAAAAGTCAACTGTAGGCCAACTCTTGACCTCGTTTGACTTTCTTCGACTTGTTTTGACCTGTGATGACTAGTATGACCTAGGATTGACTTGGGTTGGCTTAAATTGACTTGATATAACTTGATTTGACCTAGATTGACTTGACAGGACTTAGTGTGACTCAGTGAGACCTAGTTTGACCTAGATGCATATCATTCATTGTGAATCATTCCTAAACTTGTTTAAACCTAAATTAACATACAGTATTTCATATTTAGGTCTTCTGATACCGCTCTGAGCATTGATATATCCTACAGCTCAGGACAGCAGGCGAGTACATTCATTGATAGTTTTCATTGTCTTGATATCTACTATATCCGATTCAGTTGTAGTGTCTTTCTTGATTCTCGACACGATAGTTCACGGACTAGTATTATCGGATTCCTGTCTTGAGATGTCATTCCTGGATTTCTTGGGATACTTGTACTTGCTTGGTCTTGATTCTTGTACTTGTATTGACGCCGATTTCTGAAGAGGACTTGCTCCCCTCTTAGGGAATCCCGCGTCATGATGTGCTATGTCCGAATCCGTATACTATTCGGGGATGGAGGAATTATTAGGGGTTATGTGATCAAAGCCCCATGTCCTTATTTTGCTAGCGCCACCCTCACCTCACGTAGGGTGTAGCAGACACCCCTTGCCGGGTTATCCAGGTTGGCCGGCATGACCCTTTCTAGAGATTTTCCTGTGATTGTCGGGCCAAGTGGATAACCCTATCCTGACTCCCTAGCCGATCATATATCGCTCTAATAATTCAAATCACATTTTACATTTATTGTCGTATCTTATATTTCAGTTCAGTTTTACTTCCTGTACTTCTCACCATGCTATGATTTCATTTACTCACATGCTCTACCTGCCTTTATACTGTACTATGATTTGAGACTAAGTCCTGTTTGAAAGAAGGGTTACAACCCCGGTCCTTATTTGGTTTAAGGGTTGTAACTCGGCTTTCGAATGGTTTCCAAGTCGCCTATATCTTTGTCTTATATTTCATTATACTGTCTCTTATAGTATTTGTCAATTCACATGGAACTGCTGTTGGTGTTTGTACTTGCTCATTTTTCTGACAGGATACCGTTGACAAATTTTACAGATGTTTCTGAGACAGATGGAGACTCAGGCCAGGGCAGTGGCCTGATAGATTGGCCACTAGATTTTCTACTCCCTGAGTAGTTAGCTCTTGTTAGGCTTGACTGGACTGCGATCCAGCTTTGGATTTTAGAATGTAGTATTATATATTATTCGGTGATGTTACGTTTAGTTTTGGACTTGTATGGATCTCGAACTTATTTCTTGCTTCATCTATCATATTTCCTTTCCATGCTATCTACCTTAGTTTTACGTTTGTGATTGAGACTGTATTGCTATGTCACCTCCATTCGGAGTGTATATACTGTGCAGGTACCTTTATCTGTTTAGTTGTAGTATTCTAGATGACCTAGACAGCGTTCTACCGCCGATGCTGTGGCGTAGGCTGGACGTACCCACTTCTCGTGCCCCTAATCAGGGTGCGGGTCGTGACAGCGTGACAATAAAATGATTGAGTTTTCAAAGAGAATGTAGGCTATGTCTTAATAACTAAAAGAAAAATTGTCTTTGCACAGTCATTGGACAACTCGTGTACGAGGAACGGCTTCCTCGAGCGATACCCCGAGACATGGGATCGTTTCGGCCTAGGAGGAAGCAAAAGATAGCTGAGCTCGACGAAAGCAAAAATATGGTTAGTCGGGAGAACTTGCAGCGGGGCTCGCTACCCGCGCTGAAAGGGTCGCCGTCTAACCCAGCTATAGTCCAAGATGGCTTGTGGTGCCAGTGACCTTCACGTACACAAATTTCATACAAAAATGATAACAACTGACCGGGAAGAACATGGTAAGTCTCAAAAGACGCGGCACGGTCCGCCGTGGGTAAGTTCCAACGTAATTTACATTATGCTTGTCATTGCTCGCTTGAAATCCATTAGGATGGTTAGAAACATTCATGCACGAAGTCATATAAACTCTTCAACCAAATGAGAGCTTGGAACTTAAATAGCCACGTACCAGTACAAAGTGTAATGTACTGATCCTCGCTCTCCATGTAGGTACCCCGAACCACGTAGGGCATGCCACCTAAAGCTCAAGGCGACGTGAACCCTTTTGAAGCCTCGTCCGCGTGTGAAGGCTTGTGTTCTGAAATTCCTATTTGAAGACTCCGCACTCAGTACAAAGAAGACAAATGGCGACTCGACTTCCTTCGATAGCAGGTAGAAATTGTAATGGTTTTGCTCGTAAAAAGGGATGTAATGTATGGAACGACTATCTCATCAGCGTTCGTTTTGTAAGTCGAGTCATGTTGTAGCCCGCGCGATAATGATTGTAATGGAGTCAATGTAAATGAAGTTTTATTATCAATGAAAAAGTTTACTTCTATTTCAATGTGTCATTCAATTTTCTCTGCGTACTCTAACTTGATGTTGTGATTCGGATAACCTTATGACTATGCCTTGTGCGATAGCAACTTAGATTCGCACGGCATCACGCCCGGGGGACGACTATCGATTCTACGGAATCGGAGCGTGACAAAATGGGGGGAAATGAATCGGTGGGGGGGATATAATTAGAATTTAGCGACGCTAATATTACCGTCGCTAAGTTAGTCGCTATTAGCGACGTCAGAGCGACGACTAGATCATGTGATTAATATACGTCGTTGCTACGTCGCTTAGGTCGTCGCTAGTAGCGACTATTAGCGACGTTTAGACAAAACGTCGCTAATGAAGACAATTTAGCGACGTCAATCGAACGTCGCTAAATATATGTCGCCAATTGAGCAGATTTTAGTAGTGTGGTAACAGGCCGGCCCATCAACCCAAGGCCCAGAAATCGATTGAACCGAAAATCGAACCGATTTATTTCGGTTCGGTTCATGTCCGGTTCTCATTTCAAATGGTTCGGTTCGGTCCCAAATAAGTCGATTCAGTTTATGATCGGTTCTCATTACTTCGATTTGGTTTGAGTCGAACCGAACCGATGCTCACCCCTACTCTCAACTCTAACTTTACCAACTATTTATTAGGCCTTCTCCAATGGGAGGATTCTGTCTTCCCTATTTATTTGTATGGTAAAATTTTATTTTAGAAAAAAAATTAGTGGTAGTTTGTATTTCAATTTCTACACTAGATAGTATTGATGTAGAATGAAGAGTTTATATAAGGTTTATATATATATATATATATATATATATATATATATATATATATATATATATATATAAATATAAATATATATATATATATATATATATATATATATATATATATTGTCCTAGGACTTTTAGAATTTTGGTAGTTCTGACTATTGTTAGGACTACCATAATCATGTCAGTCTTTGTCATCCCCAACTCGACTTTTACGATTTCTAAAGGTTCCAAACCTATAAAATGGGATTCGAAACCAATCTAATAATGTTGTTCGAAAGGGGAAGAGGTTGCAAAAGAAATAGTAAGTAGTGTGAGAGGAAGAAATTTTTGAATGCTTGCAATGGTATGTTGCCTTAACAAATTGTGTGTGGCCCTCTATTACTTTTACAACTTAAGAATGATGTCCCATGTCATGTGATAGCCCCCTATCACTTTTGGTGGTTCCATTTGTAATTTTCTACTTTTGGATGTTCCATTATACATTTGATAAGTTTTTTTCCCAAAGTTTTTTTTTACTTCGTAGAAATAAATTTGGTCAATTTACAATTACAGATGGTGCCGTATAATACGTGTATGTAAGATCATCCAGAAGGACACTACATAACATACTTTAATTTTTTTAGAAATCGTGTCGTCATACGACGGCGGACATGGCTAGTTATCCCGTATGAGATACGAATACGTCATACGACGATTACGGTTGTCAAGAGACTAGGTGGTGCATGCTACAATCAAGTATCATATGGTCTCACAGAGCATCTATGTCTCAATCATTCAAAGCAAGAAGTAGTAAACAATGATCATATAAGACAAAGCAGTAAGGCGCCTCCGACACTTCATCAAAATGATACATGAAAGTAGCTACACAAAATGATAAGCTAATACCGAGAGTCAATTGTTCATAACATCGTTAGCTGTAGTCGAATTTAGTTACAATTATGTAAAAAAACTAAATGTCCAGAACATCCGACTAAACAGGTACCGGTGACTAAACGCCAAGTACAAAATAGAAGATATCATAGTAGTGGAGAAGAAACCCACTCATGCTCCCTGGCGCCCATGCTCCTGGTGTGCACCATTGGTCGGGTAGAAGGCTGCGTCATCAGGCTCTGCTACGAAATCTAGCCAAACAAAACCAACGGGGTCTGGCCCTGAATAGCAAATACCACAAGGGAGCATATAATAAATAAGACAAAACTGTCACGTCCCGCACCCAGTGTAGGGGCACGAGAAGTGGGTACGTCCAGCCTACGCCGCAGTGTCGGCGGTAGAACGCTGTTCTAGGTCATGAACCATAACTAACACAATATGAAATACTCTCCAAAAGGAGGCCAATCACAGAAGGTACAACTCAATCACAATCTAGAGGTAGAATATAGCACGATGAAATAGATGAGAAAATCCTCAAAACTGAGGTACAAACAGAAGTGAAATAAATCAAGTTAACAAACACAAGTCTCAACATCTCCATAATAATACAACTCTGAAATCAAAGACAACAACTAACATGAAAAGAAAGAACAGTCTAAACTATCTATACTATGCATGGGTATCATCCTCAGCAGCTGCCTGAACCTCCCAAGGGTCCAGGTTGCGAGTGTCATCTATGCAAGCTTCATAGTAAGAGGTGCAGGGTTCCTCATCATCCTCTGTAATATTTTTAACAGGTCCAGTCAGGACAGGAGCGAGCACAATATATCTCACGCAGATCATAACAGGTTAGAAAATATAAACATGCAAGAGAGTATGATACATAAAAACTGAAAGAATGTACATGATGTAAAAGAGAGAACTGTAATGGAAATATCTACTATAAGTAGAGAACTATCAGTGACTAGTGATGTAGAGTACAAAGTCGACATGTGAACGGCTGGATTTGCACATGAATATACTAAAGAGGCTCACATGGTTATACTACTTTAAAATTGTTCACATGACTATTTATACTCCCCCATACCCCAATTAATATACAAGGATCCAGACAAGTTATGTTACGCACATGATTTTTACATGAAAGCCCATAGATGGATGTATATGAAGTATACATGAGGGCTCAGAACTGAGTGCACATAAATTCCACATGAAAGCCCATGAAGGGGTACACATGAAGTATAGGTTACACATGAAACACATGAGGAACATGGCCGTACATGAGAGTACACGAGCGTACATGAACGTACATGAAGCACATGAGTATACATGAATAACATGAGAACGATGAATACATGATGTACATGAAACACATGACATAAAGTATCCGATGCTCCCGAGGGGGATAACATCTCAATGTAGGGATCCATATAGTACCAATCCGTAATAATATCGTGACAGCATCAAATGAGGTAATCTAGAGCAGGAATATAATTCTAAGCAAGTTATGAAATGATCAGAAAATGTACTCGCCTGATATCTGAATGTCTGAAGTGAATATATTGTCCGGGATGAGGTATCTGACTCCTATTCAGAGCAACACAAGTCAAGATGTATACAGGGGATGATAAATGAAATGTACAATGCATCTGCATGCTGTCTAGGTCAAACTAGACTATAGTCAACACTTTGTCAACTCTAGTCAACCACACTAGTCAAACTAGGTCAACTAGGTCAAGTCCTAACCCAGCAAGTCTCACTAAGCCTAACCAAGCCTAGACTAGCAATCGAATACAAGCACAAGCCAAACCAAGCTAAGCTAATCATACACAATATATATATATATATGGGGATACGGGGTGAGTGAACATGTAGGTAAGTGCCAAGTGCAACATGCATCAATGTGAACTTGTGTCATAGTGATAGTGTCAACATAGTGTAAGGGAGTACATGAGGTAATATATGATTTGTGTTAACATAGAACATTGTATCTCATTAACTTGTATATTGCATACATTCCATCCATTATTACATTACATTCATGCTTGCATTCATTAGTCTTACACACAAACTTGCATGTTTTCAATCATTCATTACATAGATGCTTACATATATATATATTTCTATTTATGCATTCACTCATCATCCATTCATGCATTCATTCATTATCTTGCACTACTATATGCATCATACGTTACATTTTGTATACATATCATGCATTCTCCTATAAGGGAGGAAGGGGAGTGTGTGTAATGATGTGTGTGTGTATCATAGAGAAAATCAGTGCAACAGTTTTCAGTCCCAGGTTTGAGTGTACATGTGTGTGTGTGTGTGTGTATGTGACCAACAAGTAGAGGGGGGTGAGGGTTAAAACCACAAGTAGGTCTCAAACAAGGGTCAAGTGTACATGTGTCAAGGTGTACATGGAAGGTGTCAATGTGAGGTGTCTCATGTAGTGTGTTAACAAGTGATATATGTGTAAACTTGTTTAGTGTCAAAGTGACATGGCATACAACTTAACATTACATTATATATATATATATATATATATATATATATATATATATATATATATATATATATATATATATATATATATTCACACAGAGAAAGGAAAGGGGATGACATGTAGGTCAATTTAAGGGTTGCCAACACAGCCTATAATATATATATATATATATATATATATATATATATTCACACAGAGAAAGGAAAGGGGATGACATGTAGGTCAATTTAAGGGTTGCCAACACAGCCTATAATATATATATATATATTCATACATATATCTACATGAATACATAACATGCATGTATATCATTACCTACAGGTTTGCATTTCATCCATTTATTCATGATGCATTATATATTTCAGTTTACTATTCAACCCAAGTCAATCTCAGGTTGAACATGCAATCTTCTAATCTCAGATTTGTGTGTGTGTGTGAAGTGGTCATTAAACCTCAGTTTTAGAGTGTATGTGTGTGTGTGTGTGTTTAGGTATCAATACAAGGAGGATGTGTGTGTGTATATAAGTTCAGATTGTAGTATATGTGTATGAGAATCAATGTGCATTCATAACAGTGTATCAATCTCAGGAAGATTTGAATTCAGTGATACATAACAGTTTTTAGTTTAACAGTCCCAAAATCAATTTGAAAACCAAATCACTTGACATATATTAATCCTAACATGCAAACTTAACTCAAATGTATATAGGAAAATCAACATTGAAATTAATCACCAAGGAAAACAGGAATCCCAATTTAAATCTCAGAAAATCAATGTGTGCATAAACAGTCTTCAGTTTTCAGGTTTGACAGCCAAATGAGATTCGAAAACCTATAATTCCATGCCAACATGGACCCTAACATGTAGCTAAAACTATTACTTATATAGGTGAACCATTCATTGCATTTTAATCATCAAGAAACAGTTTAGAATACAATTAATTCTCAGAAAATTAATAACAGTGAACTAGGTATCCGAAATTGGGGAAAACACAATTTGAATTCGAAAATGCAACTAATAACCCAATCAATTGGTTGGTAATGTGTCGTGTAGGTGTCATTGAGTCTCACGTGTCAAAGGTGTCCACCAAACAGGACACATCATGTCCAAACACCCACGCATACACGCGGACACACACGCGTGCGCACAACGTCGTGCTGTGAGTCCAAGGACTCGTGCACTCGACACAGGCCACGTGGAGACACATGATCGTGCACACGTGTTCGTCTAGCATAGGTCTACGTGCACAAGTGTCTGTATTGTGTCCACGTGAGTCGTGTCGAGCAAACGAGACACGTATCAGACGCGAATCTCGGGCTCGAGCAGAACAATGTAAAATCGATGCGGGTGGGATTTCTCCCAATTCGCTCAATCAAATGACCTAAAATTTTATATGTGTCGTGTCAGTCATGTGTCCGAGGTGTCACCCAAATTTCACACCAAATGGTGTCGTGTCGTGTC